>JASCZW010008725.1:0-47962 GCA_034211315.2 Aedes japonicus | reverse complement strand
TGGCAGGGTATTTGTTCATGTGGTAAACGGAGCAAGCCTCTTGTCACTACTGCAAGGATGTTCTGGACGAATGGTGTCAATTTTGTGCCGAAGGATCTTAATCCCTCAAACTCTCCTGAGTTGCGGCCATGAAAATGCCGGCTTAATAAGCACGACTTCGTAAGCATCCTAAAATTGTCACTACAGAACAGGAAATGTTGAAGTCATGGTTAAAGGGGGAAAAATGTCAATTCAAGCGATGTACAAAATCTTATGAGTGGTATTAAAAAGAAAGTTCGGGCTTTTGGATTTGGTAAAGATATACAGTGAAATAAAAACACCTAAACCAAGATCGTATTCTGTTCCCTGAATATTTCATGACAATCCGTTGAGAGACTTGTTTTTGAGGACGACTTTAAAGTGATGCAATTTAATTGTGGACACCCTTTAAATGCCTCTAAATACACGTAATGCTCTTGCACTTTCGAAAGTGTAGACTACTATTGACCAATGATTTTTTTGATTTTTCAGAACTATTAAATAAAAATTTAAATGATAGTAATTCGGGATCAAAATGGCCACCGGGTTGAAGTAGATGTGTTCTATTTTATCGGTCAAGTGGAGAATAAAGTGGTGCATTTCAAGAGGAAGAGGCACGATCTATAGGAAAAGCTAAATCCAGTTCATCACAATTATCCTGCAAGTCAGTAAGAGGCAAAATATGGATGAAGTTTACAAGGAGATTTGAAGGAAACTTATCTTACAACATTTTATAGAAGAAGGTATTTTTTAAGTACATATATTTGAGAAGTTCAGAAGAGGTTGGAAATAACGTTTCCAAAAAATCTGGTAGAGGTCGCAGGAATAAGCCTTTGGCAAGGTTTGACAAAATCTATAAGAAAGCTTTACTTCGCAACTCTCGGACAAAGTTCTGGATGACGCCCTCGATAATGGCCTCCACGTGGACTTGGCCACGCTGCACCTTTCGAAGGCGTACAACCGCACTGGATTCCTGGAGTATTGGCTACGCTGGCCAGCTGGGGCATCCGTGGTAACACCTTTACTTTTATCCGCAACTTTCTCACGAACAGAACCTCCCATATATGTATTGGAAACACTAATTCAAACCCTTTCTAAAAGGAAACCGGCGTTCCCCAAGTCTCCATGTTGGCGGTTACCCTTTTCCTTATCGCTATGAATGGAGTCTTTGCATGTTTACCGAAAGGCGTCTTCAATTTCGTGTTTGCGGATGACATAGTTATTGTCGTTGCAGGACATAAGCCTGATCAGTAGAAAACTGCAAAGCGCCAACGAAACAGTGCATACGTGGGCATCATCCGTCGGATTCGAACTGTCACCATCCAAGAGTCAATTCTTGCACGTATACTCAAGGAAAGCATCGAGCAAAAAGGAATGCTCCCAAGATCGATGGAGAAGAAATCCCTTTCGTGTATATGATCCGAGTCGTCGGAGTTTATATAGACCGCCACCTGAGTTTCCAGCCCCACTGTAATCAAATAAAGAAGCAGTGCGAAAGCCGATTGAACCTACTACGAATCATCTCCAGCAAACACACCAAAAACAACCGCGATCGACCGGGGACAACGAGGGAGTGTTCACTCCTAAAGAAGCAACTTCTCCTAGAACTCAAAAACCCCAGTCGACCCGAAAGTACCGGGGCGGACTTAAAAAAATGATAAAAACAATCATAACTTTGGCATGGGGCATTGAATGGATTGGCACCAGAGTCGCATTATTGTACAAACTTAAATGTGAAACTCACCGCTAGTCTGACAATAAAAACTGGAAGGATCAGAAGGTGCTCTCCAGAATACGCTTAGCCTCAGAGACGCGCTATTTAGCGATCCCGAGAACGGAAAAAAATGCTCGACTACCTCAAAGATAACGGCTACTTCCAATGTACTTAGATTTACGCAACCATGATACAACAACGAATGATGGACAGAATCCGGCAACCACGAACCCCAAATGGACCTAAGAACGAACGAACGACGACGAGAACCTCAAGACTTAAAACTCTGGACTATGGTTTAATTGCATCACTTGCAAATTAAATCACTTTACCCATTCCTTAATTTTTGAACATATTTTGAGTCAAACGGCCTATTGTTTGTACGGGATGAGTTTAATAGGGAAGTTTTTAATAGTTTCGAAAATGCAGTCGGAGGAACACGAAGAGAAAATCTTGTACACCCACCTCAACAACCCATATCTTTCACACCGAGCGATCGGGAAAAAGGGAAGAAGGGAGGATCGGGAACCCAACAATCGACGGTTTCTTGTGTTACGAAACGTTTCGAAGAGGGTTTAAAATTCGATCAAAGACGCAAATTAATGGAATAGTGTCCGCCTTCGAGCATAAGCCCAACGATTCCATTCGGGATGTCACAAAACAGATAAAAAACGAGCAGGACTTCGTACATTGAAGGTTCAGGAAGCACCAAACCAAAAAAAACGACGGAATAGGAAAGCTAAAATGCGCCTATGTAAGCTGTACAGACAAATGTTGAAAAAACCACTCTGCTATTTCATGAGACATATAGAGGTTACACAAAATTATCGAAACAGGAACATTTTGGTCAACTTTGTGGTGCTCTAACAGCTTAAAAAACTGTCCATTTTCATTTATTCAAGAAGCATTTGACTGGGAAATTAATGTTGTTTTTTTTTATCGCGGTAACCAAATGAACATGTTTCAGGTTTACGGAGGGGTTATCCCACGTGTTAAAATTGTGATGATATTCAATACAAGATGCCTTAGTCAAACTATTCTAGAGACTTTTTTCATTAGGGAGAATCTAATAATGAGAGAATTTCTCCAGTCTCGTTCTCTTTTATCTTTTACAGCTCCATTATAAAATTTTCGAGGGATTCTTTAGTACAGATCGAAACACAACAGTGCTAAATGAATGTTAAAAAAAAACAACGATTTATTTCAGAAACAATAGTTGCTTGCACAAGCCAAAACTGACAATACGGCGAATCTCTTGAGCATGATTTAGGGGACCCTCCCCTGGATAAGGTAGAGTTTGTATTTTTTTTGTGAGAGATTGAAAAGGCGTACGAACTTTCGGTTTTGATGAATCAATCTGATTATTATTCAAAATTTCAAAGAGATAAAAAATTGTGAAAATTCAAAATGGCCGTAAGCCTCTGCGCGCAAAACATGGGGTGACAACCTCAAGCCTGCAGCCTCTTGTAGTGGACAGAAATCGAATCTAGTTATTATTTCTGAAAAATAATAAAATTTTCTACGGCTTGAACTAAATTCCAAACAATTTAAACTTAAACTCATTGCATAGTGATTATTTAAACTGAAAAGTTTAATTTTTCGCTACTTTTTTTCATTTCAACCGTGTTCAAAAACTATAAATAATTAATTATTAATGCCAATTTTTAGTTCAAGCCGAACAAAAAATTATAACCTTTCAAACAGTTATTTGATTGTGGGAATCAGATTAATAGTTCAAGCCCGGGGCTTGAAATTAGATTTAAAAACATGGTTTCGAAAAAGCGCCATTTTGTAGCCGCCATTTTGAATTTGCACATTTTTTTATCTCTTTGAATTTTGAATAATAATCAGATTGATTCGTCAAAACGGAAAGTTCGTACGCCTTTTCATTCTCCCACAAAAAAATACAAACTTTGCCTTATTTTTGCCCAAATCCAGGGGAGGGTCCCCTTAGCCGCCCGAGCTTGCTTATCCGTCATTGCCAGCTCCGGACCAGCTGTTATTACACAGACACCAACAGATAATGATTGGGACTAACATACATCCTCAATGTGTAAAAAATGGCAATCTCAAACAAAGGCAATATGTTGCCGTGATACTCGCTTTTTGGAAACCGAGAACACCTCTGCACATCCACGAGAAATCACTGGGATGTTAGATAACAGGATTGTGTGGCAGCATGGTTCGTTCTGTTAAACTATAAGCTGTCTAGTGAAATATTTATATGTTAGTACCGATTTCGTATTTGAACCGAATCATACCATTAGTAAAGATGCCATGACCCAGTTTAGATCGATTAACACCAACAGTAGGATACTGTTGGAGCCGACAGAACTGCGAATCTTTTGGAGCGAGAAACTCAAATTCTGTTGAATTATTAATATCAACCCTAAGTGAAGGCTGTTCGTTTTGTTTGTTTGGGGTAGCACTGATTAACACCGTTTGTTATGAGTAGCACTGATTAACACCGACTTCGAACTCAAAGCAAGCAAAAATGATGGATTTTGAGTCAATTATGAGTTAATATTACATGGAGCTTAGTACCATTAGTAAACATTTTGCAACGGACAAATAAGATAGAATTAGAAAATTGACTGATAATGGCACGATTACGTCGAATTTGTATTTATATTGCTAAAAGTATACCAGAAAGCGTTCTTTGTCAAACGTGAAGTGAAATGTACAGTGAAACAAATCAGTGGAGTTCGGTATTAAAATTTAAAAAGGGAGTTAAAGTCCCTCCTAAAACAACAACAATCAAAATGTAAACAACAGCTTTAGTGATGAAGTTTGTCAGAAACAGATAATTTCCCACCAACATGAGAGACTCTAGGAGTGGACAATAATGTATTGCTAGAACAAAGAAATGATGAGAAAGTATTGATAGTTCCGTTAAAGTACGGCAGGCTGTGAAATTGTAAGATGTAAGTTGAAAACGAGCGGAACGGCATTTGAACGGTAGTATGCGGATCGAGCATTCATTCTTTTAACAAGCTACTCCAGAAGTAAGGTAGGCAAGGGGGGAGGGGATACCCCCTTGACTGGCAAAAGAATTGACATCTGATTGTTGTTCTCGTGTTTGGCATCATGTTGAATATGGATAATAACGTTCTCTCATAAAAGGAGGCTGAAAGCCACAATAATAAAGATATAAAAAAAAAAAATATTTTTTGAGAGGAAAAACGGCAAAGGAAACAAAAGAAAAGTTGGATAAGTATTACGGGGCAAATGCTCCGATTACACCGTTAAATATTGGTTTCGAGAATTTCGTGGTAGCTGCAACTCCATGACCGGTCAAGTCCGCAGCGGCAGGCCCTCCGAAGCGGTTACAGAGGACAATGTCAAAACAGCTCATGAAATGGTGTTGGTTGACCAGAAAGTGAAGGTGCGTGAGCTATCAGATGCCACAAAGGTTAGTACTGAGCGCACACGCCATATTTTCGACGAGATTCTGCATATGAAAAAGATATCACATGCCGCGCATGCTCACTTCTGAACAAAAACACGAACAGTGTTTAAACTTGCTGATGCAGAATCGGAAGGACTTTTGGTGTCGATTGGAAACTCTTGATGAAATCTGGATCCACTTTACACACTAGCAAAAAGAATTCCCGGCGATGGACTAATGTCGGCACAAGTGCTCCGAAGCGGCCTAGGGATGCTGAATGGGTCGGAAAGATTTTGGGGTCGGTTTTCTGGGATTGTCATCCCAAGTAACAATTTTGGTTTTATAAGGGTTCTGAAGAGCATGAATTAGACTTCAAGAATGCTATAAAACCATAATAAAACCAGCAATGTTCCTTGGGATGGCATACTCTTCGTGAATTGCCTCGAAAAGAATAAAACCATCAACAGCGAGTATTACTGAGCATTATTGGAGCGATTGAAAGCCGAAATCGCTGCAAAATAGCCTCACATTGAGAGAAAAACAATTTTGTTTTTACAAGACAATGCACCGGCCCACAAGAGCATCACAACCACGGCTAACATCAAGGACTTACGGCTCCTATTGCTTCCGTTTCCACCGTATTCACCCGATTTGGCTCCTTCCGACTAATACAGTAACTGTTCACTAACTGGGTGCTGTTTAACTGGGCTGCTTTTTAACTGGGCGTTCGCTAACTGGGCTATAGCCCAGTTAAAAAGCAAATAAACTTCAAAAAACTGCATTTGACATTTTGTTGTCAAAATTAGCTAGGGAGCATGTGAAAGGCAAATAACTTTCGTAGAACATTTGAAAAATTGTTTAACTGTACAAAAATGCGCCGTAATTTCATAGAAACTAAGTCAAACATTTTAAACAATGGGGTGCACAATAAGCTACAACCCAATAACGCATGAGACATAAAAACATTATTTAATTATGTATTTTGCAATGAAATATCCCAACCGAAATTTGATCGAAAGCCCCCTCGAAGTATATATACATTTGAAATGTCAGCCCAGTTATCGAGCAGCATCCGCTAACTGGGCTGTGTACTTAGCCCAGTTAGCGAACGGCTGCTGTATCTGTACCCAAACCCACGATGGCGTAAAAAATATGGCGCATCAATAAAAAATTCAGCTCACGCGAGGAAATCAGCGACAGAAAACCTTCCGTAAAATTACTTCTCGGAAGGAATCAAGAAGTTGGAAAATTCCCGGAATAAGCTAAATCGAGCTAAAAGGGGACTACATTGAATAAAATTAAAAAACAAAACATTTAAAAAGTATATTTTGTCATTGTCAGGAGGTTACTTTTCACCACACCTAGTAATATTGTTGAACCATTGTGGTCAACGTTGGGAGATAGACCTAGATATGTATTCCCACCAACTTCGTTTTTGGAGGAGGTCCAACTACTTATAAGTCCCACTCTTCCCTATACCCGAACTATTGCTTGCAATTATGAACCAAAGGCAAATAAATAACTCCTCAAAAATACCAGGAATCTGGTGCAGGATAACAGGATAGTAAAACTTATGGTCCTTATTTTGAGGTAAAATCAGAACTAGCCCCTACTACAGGTTCCCCTAGGGACGTTCCGGTGGTGCTGGAGTTGCCAATATGCTCAATGATCCAGCTTTGAAGATACAGCTGTCATTTAGCATGCGTTGGATAGAACAAAGAACTGACCCTTGGATAAAACCTGTTGGATAGAACAAAGAACAGAACCCTTAATCAGAACCAATAGTTTTATTTCCTATACTTGGAATGCAAAATTCATCACACTTCTTAAATAGACATAAATTTATACGAATATCAATATATTATTTTAGTGATTTGTCATCAAAAAGTGCCTCACTGGAATCGCAGTAATTTTCAGTCGATTTGCAGTCACTTTACAGTGAAAGGATTCCGATATTAAGGGCATCTTAAACAATGGCCCAAACGCAAAAACATCGCTGCACCGGTGTTTTAAATTATGTTTTATACCGGACCTATTTTGCATAATTTTAAATCTGGTATATGTTTTGATATATTCTTGGAGCTATTTGGTACAAGAAAAATTCCGTTTCAAAACACCATTATATGGTAATCGGTTTTAAATATTACATTATTCAATTGCATATTCTACAGCATTTAGACAATCATAGCACTTCTCGGCAGTTAAGTTGATTGATCAGAGACAGTTAAACATTATTTGGTCAAAGTTGGTGAAAATTCAGCTAGCTCTGAAAAAATATAATTCTGATCTCTGATGTTGAATAAATGACAGGATGACAGGTGTTGGTGGACTTCCGTAAAGCTGCCCGTATCACGTATCACATATCATCCAAACATAGAACCCTCAAGTTCTTACAATAGGGCTCGCCGTTGTTCCATCTTCTACTGCCATTAGCAAAATGTTCACAATTTTTTCAAATAAATTGGAAGTCTTTTTGAAACCCTGGCAACAGATAAGAAGCGAAGAAGATTATTTCAATTTTAAGCTGGTATATTGAGTTACTCGCAAGTTACTCGGTGCATCAATGCAACTCAAAGTATAGCTGTCTCACCCCTAGTGAACAGCGCAACAATATTTTGCAAGGAGATCAAAGTGTGCCTTGTTCGATGATGACAGCAAATATTATTCCTCCCGTGAAAATTACAAATTAACTTCCGATTTTTCGTGTTTTTAGTTGTTTTGATTGACGTTTTGGGAAATAATTCGGTGGCCGAGTTCTCGTAGTGTTAAATTGTCAAATTGTTCCATCCTCGGAGAAATGAAGTGAGCAAAAATGATCCGGATCGTAGGCGGATTTCAGGCGAGCTAAAGTTGGCGATCGATAACCCTACCCTACTAACATAGAAAGACCTCCTTCCTGTCGCCTTTGCGGGGATGCAGAGGTAAAGCAAACAGCAAAGGTCACATTAACTTTCCTTCCCTATTCCCATCTGATTGCAAGGACGTGTCCGGCGCCGTTATTGATTATTAAAGAAATTGAGTCACTGAAACGTGTACAGTGAGAAGCCCCATTCAGTTGATAGATTGTGCAATTTCACTGATTCTGATCAATCACGGTGTAGCAACCATCTATACGTGCAGTCAGTCAAGCTAAGCTAAGCTAAGCTAACAGCGCAACAATAATTTGCGAGGTACAAGGTGTACTTAGGATCAATTTGGTTTAAATGTTGGCGTAATGCCAAAAATGAAGTTCTTAGTAAGACTTAGGGAAAAAAAACTGAGTTGTGGGATATTCATTGAAAGATCGCAAAAATGTACAGACAAGATCTGCAAATCATTCTCAACCGACATCGATTTTATCTAGGGATCTAGGGAAAATTCATGACAAGATAGGAAGTTCACATGCAATTCAGAAGAAGTACATAGGAAGATATAGAGCAGCAGGTAGCGAAAAAATAATCTAGAGGGACTTGATGGTAATACCGTAACAAGCAGAGCACAGCAGTGGCGTATCGTAATTCTACCTATTCTACCTATTCATCGAATTCAACATCAACAACGGCTACAGTGGGCAAATGCTCACATTAACAATGGTTGCCAAAACTTAATTATAAAACATACATAAATGCACACTTCGCGCAAAGGCATGCCTTTTTCAAAATCTAAGAATGCTTCGTTCAATATGAGTAGACCGAGAGCTCGTGGTTCGCTCAATAGAAGATAGAAAGGGTAACTTTCTCAAAGAAAATTTGTTCCTTTCGTAGGGTATGTGTCCCTTGACTCAGCCTATTATGCCACCATCGATTAAATTTTTTGCTATAACTCATAAAGTTTTTATGCTGTAAGCGAGATTCAACTAGTTATACACTTGGTAAGATAAGTTTGATAAGACATTTGGTAATATCTACCACGAAAAGTTACACAACTCTTTTTATAAAGTCAGAAACATTCGAGGATTATGGATTTAATGTCGGCCTATAAGCACCAAATTGGGTCTATCCATGAATGCAACTGTCACTATACTCGATAGATTTAATACTGATACAGTCTTTGTACGTGTTTTTCTAATTTGGCATTGCTTTAGGCATTGCTAGCTGTATTTGGTTTACTTAATACAACATGTCACAAATTAAACTAAAGTAAAACTGCATCGAAACACTTAAGTGATGTTCATATATGATTTAACAACCATTCAATAATGAAAACATTATAATTCACTATACAATGATTATGTTCCTTCGGTTTGTGTTTAGATGAGCCAGTTGAATATAAACAACCACAAACTCATGCATTTCCTCTTGAAATTTTACCAATAATAACCTTTTTACTACGTTATTGATACAACAGGCCATAGTTGGGAACATACAAAAAAATATGTCTCCAACATTGGGTCTACGATTTTCTTGTAAAATCATTGTTATTTTAGCTATGTGAAGAGTTGGTTTGTAACGTGTAACTATTTTCTGCACATCCAGACTGCATTACAGCAACTGTTCGCTAACTGGGCTAAGTACACAGCCCAGTTAGCGGATGCTGCTCGATAACTGGGCTGACATTTCAAATGTAAATAAACTTCGAGGGGGATTTCGATCAAATTTCGGTTGGGATATTTCATTGCACAATACATAAATTAAATAATGTTTTTATGTCTCATGCGTTATTGGGTTGTAGCATATTGTGCACCCCATCATTTAAAATGTGTGACTTAATTTCTATGGAATTACGACGCATTTTTGTACAGTTAAACAATTTTTCAATACTCTACGAAACTCATATGCATTTCACATGCCCCTAGCTAATTTTGACAACAAAATGTCAAATGCAGTTTTTTGAAGTTTATTTGCTTTTTAACTGGGCTATAGCCCAGTTAGCGAAAGCCCAGTTAAACAGCACCCAGTTAGTACTGTACTTGCTTTATCGATTCAATTAAAAATTTAGATCACTTGAAGATCGTATAGATCATCTGTTCAGCTTAACCAGTGAAATCATGATGTCCAAAAAGTGAAACAATACGTAACCATTTTGGTCTATAGGTGCAGAAGTTTTATTATTACCATTATTTTTATTTCTATTATTATAACGATCGGAAACACTAAGTCGCTGGACGCTTAGTCAATCATCGTGTTACTATTCAGCAGCGTTTATTACACATATTACGAAAAACCATTATCACACTTTGTGAATGGTTCCAACAGCATACTGACCGTGACCGTTTGAAAAAGTGTTTTAGTTTTTAATTATTTCATACGAAGTGATCAAGTGAAGTGTTAGTTCAAATTTTCCTAGTTTTCCATTAACAAAAACACAGTGGTTTTTTTGAAGTTAAGCATCTGTTGGCCAAGCTGTTGGTTTAAATCGGTTCAAAGTGGCTTTTTGCACTGTTGGTACAAACCGGTACAAATCGGAGATGGGTGTAAAATATAAGTAATTTAGTAGATGTCGGCGAAGTTAGCCAATTTAGTGAATTTTACCAAAACGAATCATGCTGCCAAACCAACCCTTTTATCTGGTGATAAAAGGATTGGTTTGGCAGTTATTTCCTGTAGCAGTATAGAGGTGTTCTCGGCTTCCAATAAAGCGAGTATCACGTCAGCATATTCCTACACTTTCGTTATTTGACCTGCATTCGACCGGGGTCGGCGCCGGCATTGCCTTGGTCTTGGTTCAACAGCTTTTTACACATTGAGGATGAAATAATGCTACAAGAAAATATTGTAAACTTTAGAAGTTCAACTTGCGAGTTTCGCTTTATTAGAGAGAAACACCATCAAGAGATCACACACAACATATTTGTAGCTCTAATAGATGATATATTGTAAATGTAGTTTATTGTTTTAGTGCCATAAAACAGACTTCGAGCCGGTGATCAGAAGATCGTCCATTATGACTCTTTAAGCGTTATCTTAGTTTTGTGTGAGGCACAAATATTGCAAAATTATATCATAAATTAGACCATTTCAAATGTCGGCCATCCAAATTGTGATACTTAAAAACATATATAAGAAAAACGCAATCATAAACCATCGTTTTTTGGCTTTTAGGCCCTAATCATGAATTATTCGAGATATGTTTGCGATTTTGGAGCAAAGTCTGACCCTTTTTGGATCTTTCAAACTAGAGGCGAAACAACTAGGGCTCCGAAAACCTCACCCTCACTTTGTCTATCGACAAGAGGCTGATAGAAGAAAAATGATCTTAAGTTTCACCCTCCATTGTGATAGGAACATTCCAAGCGTTGTATCAATAATCATCAATAAAGCAAACGAAACAAAGCACTAGCAGCACGTTCTATTTTTCCGGTTTCCCACCAACAAACGTCGCACTAGTTTACAGCACATAGTTGCATCTTCCCCGCACGAAGCATAGCTAAATGCATCGCTCCTCGTCGACGCAACGAATCCGTACAAAGTCCAAGAAATAATATTCAACCATTGTATAGAAAACTGTAAGCGAGTAGCAACCACACCATGCATGCACCGGGAAGACAAACTATTCGATTCGCCTATACACATTGACGAACGGAACGAAAGCTATAATAACTACACTCGCGTACATCTGTGAGAGTTTGTGAACACTAGGATGGTTAACGTAACGTTGATAAAGCTTCACACTTTGAACCACACTCTACAATCGAGATTATTTGGTCTTAGAAATTAAAGGACTCTTAGCAGTGGACGTCTTCTGGGTGCTTACATGCTGTTCGGCAACGATAGTAGGATTCAGTAAAGCTGCCTGATGGTGTTGCTGCCGTTTCTGCAGCTCATAGTGCTTCTGCGGTGGTGAATAGACGACGGAACTGAACCGTGCAACGGAGCCAATTTGCCGATCCAAGGTCGACGATAGGGTGCACTTTTTTATGTTGTTGGCAAGATTCGAATTGGCACTTTTTACTGCAGCCGTGGCCACTAGTCGTATCGAGAGAAATGCCATTGTGGGTTTTCACGCACTTTTCTTCTTCGGTCTGTATCACTTTGCAATGGCCGATGGAAATTTTACCTGACCAATTATTCACTATTTATGCAGGCACAAAAAAAAAATTATAGAAGAAAAATTACTATCGCACTGGATCCCGTTGAACCACTCACGCGCTACTCCCTTGCTTCCTAATGACTGATTTCTTTAGGTCTATCTTCCGATCGAAAACGTGAAAACGTAATGAACTAGTAGAATGAATGAACCACCTTATGGTACAAATGTATGCACTGGCTAGCTGTCTGGTACTTACACTACCACCTTAAGAGTGCCTGTCACAAAGCCACCAACACTAGCGGTGGATGAGCTGTACCGATACCGATACTGGTTCGTTTCAATAATGTGTATTCCTTCGCTGTTTCTAGCGGGACTTGTTCTTGATAAATTAGATACAATGTTGAAGGATAACAACCAAGCTAGTTGCATGCACTGCGGTGTTCGTGAGTGAGATTTTATTTGAGCATTCAAAACTAAAAATTATATAACTATAGGAGGCACATGGATAGTAAATAGTGAAACTGGCAACACTGACGTTTTCAGATCAATCGATATTGAAAGTTGATTAATTAAATTCAAGTGATACCTTTGGAATTACTTCTACTCACTTTTTTACAAGATCACCAACAACTTTCCAGTATCGTTCGAACAAGATTCCAAGACTGAAAAAGACAGCCTTCAGGTGGCGGATAACTTGTTTGGCACTTGAACTTAGGCCTATTTCATTGCTCAAATAGGTGCTTGAACAGAGTACCTATAACATCATTTGGGCTTTCGTTTAATTTATGTAAGTACCGCTGCTGCAGACAGCGCTAGAATCCACGTTATTGAGCGTCCGAATAAACATACACTAATATTTTTGATTGGCAAAAAACAATAATGGTAGCTGAATATGAAAGTGAGACGGGAAACCTACGGCTCCGACCACGGACGAATCGTGTATCCATCCACTCTATACGACGGTATTGAATGAACTGAAAACCGTAGAACGAAGAATGTATGCGAATGGATTATATATTTGAATGAATGATGGAGAATATGAGGAACTGTGCTGCTAGTTTATTTCATAAAAAGCGACATACTAGATTCGACCAATTTTTATATTCCATGAAACCGATGATTTTCGGAATTTATTCTATCGATTTTCCTTACACCTAGGGTAATTGTCAGTTTACACACTTACCGGCTACTAGCGGCAAGCTATACTTTAAATATTCTTTACCACACATCTCTGCATGCATTTCATGGTTTTTTTTGGCTTTCAGCTCGATTTCGGTTAGATTATCGTTATTATGAAAACGCACTTTGTTAGGATTTTATCTTGTCAAAACATACGCTCAGAAAAAAAAACTATTTAATTCGAGCAGCAGATCAACACGAAAATCAAACTAAAAAAATCCGAACGTTTGTTGGACGAGGAAAATAGCATCAAGAGGAATTCTGCGCAGCCGAAAAGTCCAGCAGAAGCTGAAGCGCAAAACCGATGGGAAAGGGAGTGAAATCTTTCCGTACCTTGAAATGAGATTCGATGCAACCAAACAAATCAAACAAAGTATCTTTAGTCCAGGACGCTAAGATCGAACAAAGTTCGCCGAACCACAAATTTGACCATCTACAAGACATTAATTAGACCGGTAGTTCTCTACGGCCACAACACATGGACATTGCTAGTGTGGGACCAACGCGCCCTTGGAGTTTTTGAACGGAAGGTGCTGCGTACCATCTACGGCTGAGTGAAGATGGAAGACGGAAAGTGGAGAAGGCGAATGAACCACGAATTGCACCAGTTGCTGGTAGAACCTCCCATCGTATACATCGCAAAAATCGGTCGACTACGATGGGCTGGGCATGTCGTAAGAATGTCGGACGACAGCCCTGTGAAAATGGTTCTCGAAAACGAATCGACAGGTACAAGAAGAAGAGGCGCGCAACGAGCAAGGTGGATCGATCAAGTAGAAGGTGACCTGCGGACCCTCCGCAGACTGGCGAGTGACAGCCATGGACCGAATAGAATGGAGACAACTTCTGTGTACAGCAGAGGCCACGCCGGCCTTAGTCTGATTGGTAATGTAAGGTAATCTTTAGTCCATCTTTAGACCTCGAAAACGCAGTTCCAAGCCGGTCGTCTCGGAGCAGCAGGCCACCACCCAAAATCAGCGACTGTAGACAATTGACAAGAAGACGATGAGACATATCTGGACGGCAATAACTGACAGGGGATGCAGCAATCTGTTTGAACTGACTGTTTTGGAACCCGTAGAACCCGATCAGCGATGATCAACATGGATTCATGCCGAAGCGTTCAACGACCACAAACCTTCTATCAATCTACATGGACCTATCTGCTGCCTTCGACAGAATCAACCATGAAATAACCCGTAGAGCTGGTAGATCGCCTTTTCTAATCGGATTAACTCACCGAGGATGAGCTTGGAATAAGGAAAACTTGGTTAGTCTTCACTTATGGAAATTCTCATTTTCTATTTGATGTTCTACAGTTTGAAGTGGTAAGGACTCGTATCGTATCATTGTTTGTTTTCTTTGCAATGAATTCGTGTTTAACTCACTTAACAGGGCCTGTTCATAAACCACGTAGACTCATTCTTGAACATCTCACCCCCCCCCCCCCCCTTCGTAGACTTTCCTCCATACATTTTTTTTAAATTTTTGTTTGGAGCGTAGACTTTTGCCAATCCCCTCCCCCCCCAGAAAAGTCTACGTGGTTTATGAATAGCCTCTCACACAAAAGGGGTAAAATAGCGGAAACTTTCAATAAAACTCAACTCATTACCAACAAAACAAACAATGACCACTGTAACAACCCCGGACATAAATCATTTCTCAATAGTGATGAAGTAACTTATGTCCCGAAGTTTATGTCCCGAACAGAGGAAAAAAAAACCATGACATCACCGTGGCAAAACTGGAAAGGCTTGGCTTTGGCACCTTCTTGCTTCACTGATTCAAATCGTATCTTTGTGGCAAAACTCTCAAGGTTAAAATAGGCGATGAACTGTCCACTTCTTTCTCCGCCTTGTCCGGCATTCCCCAAGGTAGTCGTCTTGGGCCGCTGATTTTCCTCTTGTATTTCAACGATGTCAACCTGTTGCTGAAATCTCATCGGTTAATCTTTGCTGACAACCTTAAAATCTACATTCGCATGGATTCACTACGAGACCCCTTACAGTTGCAAGAAGATTTAGAGACAGTACAAAGGTGATGCCTTTGTCACTTTTTCTACGAAGAAGTCTCCTATTATCTTCGGTTATTCTTTGGTTGGTTCTCCTCTGCAAAGAGACAGCAAACTAAAGGACCTTGATGTGATACTTGACGATAAACTCACGTACAAACCTCACATATCCTAGATCATAACGACAGCTTCCCGAAATCTCAGCTTCACTTTTCGTGTGGCTAAAGAATTTCGAGACGTGCACTGCCTTAGGTCGCTGTACTGTTCGACGGTGAGGTCCATCTTAGAATATGCTTCCCTGGTCTGGTACCCTCATTTCCAAAATGGCGTCGAACGTATTGAGTCAATTCAATGACGTTTTATCCGATACGCTTTTCGTAGACTGCCTTGGAGAGACCCTTTCAACCTTCCGAGCTACGAGAGTTACACTTGGACACTCTTCAAATTCGTCGTGAAGCCGCGAAGGCACTTATCGTTGCGTATTTGCTGTCTGATCGAATAATTTGCCCTTCACTGCTCACCGATATTCCACTTCAGGTTCGTAGCCGCATCTTACGAAACACCTCCCACACAGGGGAACCGTCTACGGGACGAACTCTAGAATAATTTGCAACCTTTAATTGTGTGTCTTCTATTTTCGATTTTAATATGTCGCGAAACTATACAAGAAGACAGTTTTTGTTAGCGTTAAGATAGTTTTTTTTTTAATTCTTTGGACATCAAATAAGTCGGTTGATAATTAAATCAAATAAACAAATAAATAAGAAAAATAAATAAGTAAATAAACTGGAATTTTGAAATCTCTCATTATGGAGATGAGCAGCGAGCTCAATTAGGTTTCCCACAGCAAGTTCCTGGCGAAAGTTCTCCTGTTGTTGACCATCAGTGAGCAAGGGATGTCGAAGCGTGAGTGGGGGATGTCGAAGCCACTGTTATTTTTATTTATTTATTTATTTATTATACACCATCTTCGACTATGTCGTACAGACTGATTACTTAAACTAACTTAATCTAAACCACAGAGAACAGACATCCAGGCTCGAACATTGTTTCCCCAATTTACTGTGTAAACTTGCTGCAAAAACAACGTCGCCTAGTCTAGGTTTCACCAAACTAAAATTGACAGGCTATCAAATCTCAAGGTGGGCAAGTGGCGCCATCAACATACGATTCACCAAAACTAACGGAAACGAGCTGTAATTTTAAAATGGCAGTTACAGAAATAAATTTACACAAGGTGGGCACTACAGCTTGGATGTCTGTTCTCTGTGTCTAAACCTCTAATTCTAGTACTAAACACATTTTTAGACAAAATAAAATCAAATTCCTTACAAACATCGTTAAAGGATCGCAAACAAAAGTTAAAACAATTATTGAATCCGAAGTTCGTTCTGTGAAACGGAATTGCCAGTAATGGGGAGCTTCGGACCCGACGAGGAGGAGGGTTTCACGGAATTAGTTCTAGAAGTTCGGGACACTCCACATGGCCCATTATAAGGTCGAAGATGAACAGCCATTGCAGCTTAATACGCCTGGCTGAAAGGTTTTGAAATCAATCAATTTGCATCGGTCGGGATCAGCGGGAACTTGTTTGAATGGGGAGGCTTGTGGTACCAAATGCCTACCGGGATTGGCCGCTTCATCTAAAAGCACCATGTGCGAGAGGATGCGGTGTTTCTGCCCACTTCGCCAAAAAGTCGTGTGGTACGGAAGAACGTGAACAGTTCGAACGTTCTCCATCTGCGGTCAACCGAGAATTTCTAGGCCAACCTCAAACGCAGCATTAGTTCCAATCATTTTGTGGCAAAATACGAGAAGCAGCTGATCGAAAAAGCGTAGAAGGAGCTGGAGAATATTCCAACGTTTTCTATGGCTATTTGTAAAATATAAAATGGTAAATGCAAGATAAAAGGAAAAATTGTCAAATGGATTTATTTTCCGTAAGTTTTTCTAGCTCCTTTCGAAAACTGTCTATTTTTTCAATTCAGACTTTAAAGTATGATACCTAGCGCATGTGGCGGAATATTGATCTAAACCAGGGCTCGTAAATGTAATTTACAATCAAAACTGACCTACGATTTTTACTGAAATACGTTTGAAAATCTCATCGGGCAAAAACACGACGATGGAATTTCTTCTAAATCTGATCGATTTTTTCGCCATGACAGCACGTGACCATAGACCAACTCTAAGACCAGTATGTCCCATACAAAAACGATTTTTGTCTTGGCTCAGTCAATACTAGAACATCGGTCCCAAGCTTAATAATGCGCCCCTAATAATGAACTCACACGAACACAATCTCAAATATTCTGTCAAAATAACACAGCAAATCAAAACAAAGGCGCAAATATGTATAACAAGGTGCTGGCTTTAAGGTGTACTTCGGGTCAAGGGGTTCTACAACAGAGAACCAATTTTAAATCGCTACTTGCATATTGATTGTTGACGTGACAGTGTCGTCGCTACTACAAGCACATTTATTGAAATAATTGTGACTTCATCAAAAAACTTCAAAAACAATTACCACTCTGCCGATAGCATATATTGGTTTTGAACCATTTAAGTATAGTAAAACAATCGCTCTACACAGCTTGGGACCGATGTGCTAGTATTGACTGAGCCAAAAAATCGTATTTGTTCGGGAACTACTGGTCTTAGAGTTAGTCTAGGTTACTACTCCGTTGTTTTGGCTCTTTAAAATATCGCTTGAAACTGGAATATTCCAGAAAATATGGAAAAACTCTTTTCTGGTACCTATCTTTAAATCGGGCAAAAAACCGACGTACGTAATAACCATAGACTAACTCTAAGACCAGTAGGTCCCATGCAAAAACGAATTTTTTCTTGGCTCAGTCAATACTAGAACATCGTCCCAAGCTCGGTCCCAAGCTCAATAATGCACCCCTTATAATGAACTCACATAAACACACTCTCAAATACTCTGTCAAAATAACACAGCAAATCAAAACAAAGGCGCAAATATGTATAACAAGGTGCTGGCTTCAAGGTGTAATTCGGACCAAGGGGTTCTACAACAGTGAACCAATTTCAAATCGCTAGTTACATATTGATTGTTGGTATTACCATTATCTCTTGGATTCCTAAGCTATTCGAAGCAATAATCAATGAAAAATTATTTATCCTGATAAAGAATAGAATCTCAAATATGTAACACGGGTTCTACAAAGGTCGCTCAACTGCCACAAACTCATTAGAATTCATTAACTATTCATTGATTGCAATGGAAAATGGCAACCACGTAGAAGCATAGAATTTAAATTGGCATAGAGTATGGACTGCTTAAATGGCTTGAATCCTACTTCACAGTGAAGGTGACATTTCGTTCCATCCAGATCAATTGTCAAAATTCCGCTTGGTAATATTGAACAAAATTCCGTAACCTCTTTACTTTTTAGGTCGATACTGGCCTTAATTGAAAATTGAAAGTTAATTAATTTTAAACAATTGTACGGTATTATTTAAATCTGAATTTGAAACACATTTCTCCACACACAAATCCAGTTTACTTTCTCGATGGTTTTGCGTTTGTCGCTCATGATGCTCATAATGCCTTAGTTTTGGTCAAAAGGAACAGAAGTCTGGTAACAATAAACTGCCACTGTGAAAATAAAATCACTCAAGAATAGTGTGATTTAGCGCACATGTTGATATAATGGACCCCTTTTTGGCCGCACTATATAAACTATTGAATAAAATATGACACGTTATTTTTTTTTTATTCTAAAGCTCTTTCTAAACTTTTTGGAACACCCTTAAGCATTAAGTTCCACAACGTCCACATCATCATGAAACAATGTTTGGAAATAGGATGTCCTATTGCTACTCGACTAGGAAAATGATGCGCAGAGAAGAGCTATACATGGAAGTGAAATTTTAGCTTCCATATTTCATATACCTATATGATGTGGCTCATAATAACATTTTCTCAGAACTCATTGTTGAGATTAGTATTAACCTTCACTAGGGCCAAATATTGGTGCAAGTTCCAGACCAACCGTTCCCAGTGCGTAAAACTGCTGCGAATAGCTTAAAGAGAGACTGACAAAATAATTGCATCCAAGAATGAGAATTAACAAACTTGTTATTAGGAATAATTAATTTCTTTCCACACTCTCTGTATGACCAGGGATCGATTTTAGGTCTAGTATGTTAAGGATCGACAAAATTCCTGGACTTATCTGGGCGTATAATTTGATTGAACATGACACGCAATTATGCTTCTGTAACAATGGTAAAGGACTCGCAATTAACAACTGTGAAAATGCATCTATAACTTATAAACACCATTATATGTTAGAAGAGGGCCATATGCAATCAAACGAAAGAAAGAAAATAGAAGAAGCGTGAACTGAATAGATCTTGCTTCCAACACTTCTAAAAGATGTTAATGATGTTAATAATAGACACATCTACATTCGTTCACTCGCTTATTCATTCTCTCTAGCACATCAAAATTATTCTATATCTCTAGTGCCTAATCCGCATGTGCAGTACAAACGTACGGTTGTCAAACATAAGCATTCAGGTAAGTGAACATCCATACTCTTCTGAACCCCATAAATCCTTTTATAAACACCTCATTTACATCCGTTTGAAAATTCATAACTGCACTCAGCTGTTCGATTCTCTTTCCTTCATCGCCACTACCAACACAGAGGAAAGATCCAACAAGAAACGTATTGCAAAATCAATTCAAAGTATCTTGCATCGCACAGCGACCGGCAGCCTATAGCCGGGAAGCCGAGTGAGAAGCCAACAGTGTTCACAATCACAATCAGTTATTTCGTGAACATAGCTCCAATCGAAAAGTGTTTGGATTTCATTGCGCGAGCGTCTTCTTACGCTAGCCCACGTACCTCAGTCATACTTTTTTTTCCCCAAAAAAAGGTCTCATCGGACACGTAGCCTTGACCTCTCCGCGTACAAGTTAGCGCTTGTGTTAGGTGTCGTGAAATGTTGAACCTGTCCTACCGGCTGATCACCCGTGGTCTTCAGCGTCCAAACCACTTTGGATACCGAAACCAGTGTCTCCGGTTGCAGGCTACAGCGAATCAATTAAACGGAATTGAACAATTTAGCGCTGATTACGACCGATCCAAGGGTGGCGGTCGCTCTGATAAACAGGGCAGTAGTGTTGCAGTTATTCGAAGACGAAGGGTACGCGTGTGCAGCCCGGGAGTGGCTTGAGGGAGATTTGAAGCGAATTAACGTATGCATTCTGTTGATTTACGTTACTTGCAGCCAATCGAGATGAGCTCGAGGAACGCCAGTTCAAAATCGAAGCCAGTCGATATTCGAGTGTACGGTTTGACGAAGAACATGCACTTCTACAGTTCAACCAGGAGTAGCTGGGACAAGGATTCGAAGACATTGCGGTAAGGTTTTTACGGTAAACAAGCCGAGGGGTGTGACGTAATTCAGTTAACACCCAAAATCCTTAAATCGATAGATTGTTCACGAAAGGTTTCAAAATACGACATACAATAGCTATTTAAAATAAGTTTATCGACATCATATAATCGGGATTTATATGTACAACTTTTTGGCGCATTTCCATTCTACTGTTATCTATTATCTATTCAATGGTCACTATTATCTTTTATTTGCGTGACGTTTTACGCTAGCAATATCGTATTCTATAGTTACACACCCATAGGTTGAAATTAATATAGTGTGTAGTAATAAATAATCACGATTTACCAAATTGAAACTTTGCATGTATGTCCAACTGCCTCTCATTTTATCAATTATAAACAATTAAAAATAATGTTCTAATACCATTCTAGTTGATTAATCACTTGAATAATTAACAGTTTGTGTTCAAAATACCGAAAACTAGTGAGCAATTCTCTATCAAATGAGTAAACGACTCAACTTGACCGTCTCCGGTAAGATGGAACTTCCCAGATAGCGCAGCCTGATACGATAGAAGTAGCGAAGTACCCTGATAAAAAAAATACCTAAAACGAACGATATCACAAATCCTCCAATCATTTCTTCAATGGTTTGGATGATAACCCAAATAGGTCGTTAACAAAAATAACCATACGAAATTTATTAGGGTACGCTAACCTACTTCAATAGTACTTTCCGTCCTATACTACAATCGTAGCACAATTCAAGCTGAAAATTGCATTAGGTCCTAAGTAACATCGGGAGCCTCTTTTCGTTGACATAATCTTTGCGTTCCTACGGCTGTGTAAAAACATGTTCAGGTTTTGGTAAACTGACAATACGGTAATATAAAGTGTAACGGAAGAATCCAGGTTGAAAAAGGAAGAAGACACCGAGTGGTGATAAATCTGACAGCTCCCATGTTAAAGTATAGGTCGAACATTTTAAAATACTTCTAAACAATTCAAATGAAATTCTAATTGAAATTGAAAGCAGTTTGTTGTAGTATGGAAGAAAAATCCAAAACTGCTCAATAAAGGCATTTTAAGCAAAATAAAAATAATGCCTCTATTTTGCAGATTTTTCTTCCATCATACAACAAACCATTTTTAATTAAAATTTCATTTTAATTTAATAGAAGAATTTTAAAATGTCCTATACCTTAACATGAGAGCTGTCAGATTTATCACCACTTGGTGTCTTCACTGATACGTCACGTCTAATCAGGATCCAATAAGGACTGTACTCGAAAAAAAAACGCACCAGACAAAAGTGTTCGCCAAAAATTTATTTCAAGTCGGATTTTCTTGAAACTTACAGGGAATGAACTAATACATATGGATTATGTTTTGGCATAGTAACCTTTATTCAATTTCCTTTCCATCGCTGAAAGACCGCACTCTTCCCTTAAGACCCCTCATTACATTTTGTGCAATGGTGGAGCCGACCTTTTTGTTCACTTTCATCCATTCTTTCTTCAACTCCAGCTCGGTCTTAAACACCTTGGACGATTTTCGAACTGTGGCCTTCATTATGGCCCAAAATCTTTCCACTGGACGAAACTCTGGTGTGTTTGGGGGGTTGGCGGTTTATTGGCGGTAACAAAAACAACGTTATTGTCTCTGTAGCAATCCAACGTCGATCACGCATAATAGCATGATGCTAGGTCTCGCCTCCGTGATAATGTCTCGCCTCCGTGGGACCGCAGGAAGGGCAACAAACGCTTCTGGAGGCACTCGGTGCGGTAAATTTCGCTGTTGATGGTACCCGTTGTGATGTAAGGTTTACTCAGTTTACAGCATTGGCATATGACATGCCAGAGCAAGTATTTTTTGGCGAATTTGTCCACTTTCTTCTTCCTTATGTCTTCCGGAACATCAAACCGTGATTTGGTAACGTAGAACTCCAGCCCTGGTATCTGCTTTGCGCCTGTTTTGATGTAGGTTTCGTCATCCATAACCACACACATCGGTTTCGTTAACCACTCTCGATACAGCTTCCTTGCGCGGGATTTCGCCGCCGAGTTTTGTTGATCACGCCGGTTCGGTGCCTCGCGGACCTAGAATACACGAAGCTCAGCTCGTTTAATGGTTTGCTGAACGAACCAGGTGGAACACTTTGCCTTCACAGGATCAGGGATCTTCGATTTTGATCCATTTCCAGCCCGCCGCTCGGTCGTCTGGGACTCCTTAAACGATTTTACCACCCGAGATACAGTTGTATGGGTGATTCCCTTGACTTGAAATGTCAGAATAGCTAGCGATTCATTTCAAATTTTGGCCGTTGGTTGAAAGACACTTGCAATCCGCATTAGAAGTAGGATTCTAGGGCTGTTACTTCAAATAGAACTCGGATTATTCGTAGAAAAATAAGATATACAAATACATAAGATATCCACTTCGCGGGGTGTACTTTTATCACTTCGTTCGGATCGAAAACACGAACTCCGCGAGCGACAAGTTCCCCAAGTAACCACAAGTATTATATTATTGCACTTATTCAACCCCAAATCAAAATCGGTAATGCGGAGAAGCATCAATTCAACAATTGTCAAGTGATGAAGCGTTAGATTAGCTTAAGAATGTAGTGATAGATTACCAATGCAATAATGCCACTTTAGCAATGTCTTATGGCATTACAAAAGATATAGCATTAGTTAAATTTTAGTGGGGCCCTTTTCTGCATTAATCCAACTTCAATGATGCACTAGACGTAAAACATATGCCCTATACACTAAGGGTTATTACAAAAATCAATATTGTAGAACCCCTTGGTCCGAAATACACCTTGAAGCTAGCACCTGGCTTAACGTATTTGCGCCATTGTCTTTGATCTTATTTCTTGGCTGAGTCAGTACTAGCACAAGCTTGGTCCCAAGCTTAATGCTTCGCCCCTCATAATGCACTCAACAATCAATATGCAACTAGCGATTTGAAATTGGTTCACTGTTGTAGTACCCCTTGGTCCGAATTACACCTCGAAGCCAGCACCTTGTTATACATATTTGCGCCTTTGTTTTGATTTGCTGTGTTACTTTGACAGAATATTTGAGAGTGTGTTCATGTGAGTTCATTATTAGGGGCGCATTATTAACTTGGGACCGAGCTTGGGACCGATGTTCTAGTACTGACTGAGCCAAGAAAAAAATCGTTTTTGTATGGGACCTACTGGTCTTAGAGTTAGTCTATGATGCACTCCCACGAACACACTCTCAAGCATTCTGTCAAAATAACACAGCAAATCAAAACAAAGGCGCAAATATGTATACATCAAGGTGCTGGCTTCAAGGTGTACTTCGGACCAAGGGGTTCTACAACAGCGAACCAATTTTAAATCACTAGTTGCATATTGATTGTTGGTTATACCAACAATCAATATGCAACTAGCGATTTGAAATTGGTTCACTGTTGTAGAACCCCTTGGTCCGAATTACACCTTGAAGCCAGCACCTTGTTATACATATTTGCGCCTTTGTTTTGATTTGCTGTGTTATTTTGACAGAATATTTGAGAGTGTGTTCATGTGAGTTCATTATGGGGGGCGCATTATTAAGCCTGGGACCGAGCTTGGGACCGATGTTCTAGTACTGACTGAGCCAAGAAAAAAATCGTTTTTGTATGGGACCTACTGGTCTTAGAGTTAGTCTATGGTTATACCGTATCTAAAGGGTGTCCCGATCAAAATTGGGTCAAGTAGTAATGTTTGTGAGTCGATCAAAGTTTTTAATAATACGTCAAATTCTTTTTCTTTTTCAAGTTCAGTTAATACAGAATACAGGAGAAATATTCAGCTAAGCTTCCTTTTTACCGAATGCGAATTGCCGGGTCTTTTGTTTAACACCTGCCATAAGATTTTGTACAGTCTCCTTGTCCACTTTATTCGCCATGAACGCCAGTTTGCCTTCAACTGTTTCTCGCTCACAACAGCTTTTTGAGTCTTCTTAAGGTTCCGCTTGACGATGCTACAATATTGTTCTGGCGTGTTGGGAGCATTCTTGTCCTTGGGCACCACTTGAACGTTGTTGGCAGCATACCACTACATGGCCTTTTTTTCCGTAATGGCAAGATGCCAAATCCGACCAAAATAGAACGGAACAATTGTGTCGCTTCAGAAAAGGCAGTAGATGTTTTTGTAGGCACTCGGTCAGATAAATTTCCTGGTTGACGGTTCCGGTCGCCATGTAAACGTTGCTCTTCGTCTACAGATGTCCTGTCACACCAGATATTTCTTCACGAACTTGACAGTTTAATGTGCTTGAAAACATCTGCCAACTTTCCCCGTCCGGTTGCCGTATAAAATTTCTGTCCAGGATGCTGTTTAATGTCTGCCTTGACGTAAGTTTCATCGTCCTGTACCACGTAATCAATCTTCGTCAGCATCGTCGTGTACAACTTTTGCGATCGTGTTTTGGCCGACGTGTTTTGTTTATCGTTGCGATTTGGAGTTACGATTTTCTTGTAAGTCGACAATCCAGCTTGTTTTTTATCCTCTATGCGTATCTATTACTACGTCCAGGGTGGCCACAGGCTCGGGAAAATCGAGAAATGCGGGAAAAATGCGAGAATCCGAAATCATCGGGAAATATGCGGGAAAAAGTCGGGAATTTTACAATCCATCGGGAATTTTTGTTATATGACAGGAACTATGCCCACACCTTTAAGATTGATAAGATTAGTAGCATTTTTGTCATCTACTCGGTCCAATGATCTAATTAACGGAATGAAACTGTGTTTTTCTGAAAATCCAGCATTGCTGAGGAAGATAGCTCAGCGCTCTATGGATGGCCGGTTGCCAACTGGAAGGCGTTCAAAAAATTTAGGGGGAAATCAGGAATCTGCGAGTTAGCCCTGGCTTTGAAGTCCTCAACATCGTTAGCTGGGGCTTGCACGTTGTACAACATTCTTTCAAGAAGGGGCGAAGCCAAACAGATTGGCGTACCGCTCTGACTCAACGGCTGTGACAGGTGAGGTTACGCACATAACGTACTTTTGGTTTTATTTTACTTGACTGGAACGCCTTGGCTAATCCTTATGACTGAAGCATCGCCATTGTGTGCATTACTGTAAATTTTAGAAATCTATTGTATCAGTTACCTTAAAGTCAACCGACTTTCAAACGGAGTATTTTGTCGTTTTTCCGATTAAAATTGTTCGTTGTTGTAGATGATGTGGTAGACGATAAAATGCTGGTTCCAAACCTGAATTTTGTGATAAAGTCTGCAGATTTGATCGAGTCGTTTTTCAAAGATTACCTGATCTAATTTCCTATAGCTCCGTTTCTTTTCGACGCTTTGACGAGACTCTTTATCACATCTCGGCTGACAAAAATCTTTTTCATCTTCTTGTTGTAAGCTCTATACGCCTTCGAACATTCACTTTAGCCAAGGGAGATGCGCGCTTCAGACTTATTGTCCCACTTCTTTCGCTTCTCATTCGGCTAATGTACCATGACCTTGGCTCCAAATATTCGTAAGAGCGGCACGTCCGGCCGCTTTTTGGAGAACTTCTCCTCCGGAGTCACCGATAGTCCCTTTGTCGGCGATAGGTAACGTGAGATGCGTCTGCAACTGCTTTTGCCCAAAAACGGTTACCCAGGTTAGCAACAAACAGCATGCTCTTCGCTCTTTCGGTCAACGTTCGATTCTTCCTTTCGGCCAATCCATTTTGCTCTGGGTTGTAAGGAGCGGACGTCTCGTGCTGAATTCCCTCCTTACGCAGGAAGCTTCGGAAATTTTGATTCACATACTCTTTTCCATTATCGGTGTGGATTCGGTTGAACTTCTCACCAGCCTGCTTTTCCGCAAAGGCCTCGCGTTCAAGAAATACACTACGGTTTTTCGACTTGCATCGTCGATGAAGGGCCGCACAAGTCCGAGTGAATAAGCTCTAGAACGCTATCCTCTCGGTGCCTTTTCGACTTAGATGGTTGACGGGAATGCTTACCTTCAATGCACGGTATGTTCTTTGCTGGATTCTCCATTTCAAAGTCCAGGCTGGTTACCATTGTCTTGAGTTGCTTCATACCACCGGCAGCGAGGTATCCCATGCGCCGATGCCACAACTCGTACTTGTCGTCCTTCAACAAATTCACTACGGGCTTCTTCGTTTCGATGAGCTTGTAGAGGTCGGCAACTTCAGGACCAATCGCCACTACCACGTCGTCCGGGTTGACAACTTTGCACTCCTCCTTGGAGCACATCACACGAAATCCCTTCAGGCATACCTTGCTCACCGAGAGTAAACTAATCACCAGATTAGCAGGGACCCACAGTACATTGCTCATCTAGAGATGTCAGGTCACATCGCTGCACTCAGCCTCCAGTTTAACCGATCCTTTCGCTACGACGACCACCTCAGCGTTGTTGGTCACCTTTATCCGCGATGACACATCCTGTGGATTTTCGAGCACGTTCTTGTTCCGGCACATGTGAGTAGTTGCGTCAGAATCGAAGAACCAATCGCTATCGCTTCCGTCTGACATTCTGATGCAAAATGGTCAATCTTTTTCAATCGGAAACACTTCACACCAGCCTTATCAACTTACTTCTTTGGTACATTTTTCTTGCTGAAGAATGCAGCCTTGCTTTTGGACGATTTCAAACCACCCTTCACCTTGACTTCCTCCATGATCATCGCCTTGACTATTTCTGCCGTCAAGGCCACTCGGATGAGTTCCAAGCCCATGATAATCGGATCGTAGCAGCTAACTGCACATCCAATTATCGTCCACCTTGAAGCCGACCTTCATCAGCTGGTTGCAGGTCAGCATAATCTCTTTCACGTACTACTGGGGAAACTGGCAAATGACGTCGTCGTCCCTCTCGGCCCCGATCAAACGGATGCCTGTCAGCTTCCGAAGAAGTCCAATCTTATGGGTAGAGCCACTGCCTTCGAACCTGTACCGCAAGTTGTCCCATGCATATTTTGTCGGTACCAAGCCGTAGATGCTCCGATCGATGTTGAGACAGATAGTTGCCAGAGATTGTTCCGACTATTCTTCGCTTACTTCCGGATCCCTTTCGTTACGGTCCTTCACGGCACACCTAGTCCGCTCCTTGATGAGTACCATCTTGATGGAAAACGCCAAGAAGTTGTAATTTTCCGAACCACGAAGAACTCCTCTCGCCTGCAATGACACCATGCCTCCAGGCAGTCCCGTTCCGCCAACTTGCGTTCCAGCCACCCTGCCATCGCCGCCGGCATGCGCTCCAAAACTTCTTCCATCTCCATCGTTCAGATCCGTCATCTTATTTCCAGAAATTTCTTGAGTCTTGACAGTGAAAAACAATTCTTCCTTCAAACAGAGCAGTTGCTTTGGCAGCTGTCTGGGCTCATCACCTGTCAAAAGTAAATCTTACTCAAATGACGTGTGGGCAACGAATGAACAAAAGTATATTTGAAATAATTCCTGGCTTACTACTATGTACAATTATAATTCAACAATTACTTAGTTTTTTAACAATTTTCAATAAATGAAAAGTGTCTGGTGGTGA
This sequence comes from Aedes japonicus, assembly GCA_034211315.2. Lineage (NCBI taxonomy): Eukaryota > Metazoa > Arthropoda > Insecta > Diptera > Culicidae > Aedes > Aedes japonicus. Next base: position 19,794 of record JASCZW010008725.1, on the reverse strand, counting down.
ACCAAGCTGAAAAGAGTTTGGTAGTTCAGAGAATTGTCTACGATCTATCAACGACGTTGAAATCATAAAGTCCTTTAGACAATATGCACGCAACGCACGTACATCATTTTGTACTCGAAAACATAGAATGCTTTACTATTTTTCTTCGATGTTAATGCTTCTATAAACTTGACTTATATAGAGCGATCTTTGTTCTATTTTCCAAAATGAGAGATCAAAGCAGGTTACGCAACAGTGAAGAAACTCGAATTGCGGCTGCTACTCAGAGTTTCAGATTGAAAAGTTTCCCCAAAAACTTCAAACATATGTTTCAATCAAATTTATATTAAACGCGAAAACATCCCAGTCGCGAAAATTAGGCACAAATGCGGGAAAAATTCGGGAAAAATGCGGAAATTTTTTTAAATTAAGATTGTGTGGCCACCCTGCACGTCAGTTGTTCGTTCACCAAATAAGCCGAGCACGATTACGATTCGGTATAGTTAGCCTACTGTGATCGATATGCTCCTAGTGATACCAGCATTGACTTATATTATTTTTCCTGAGCGGATCTGACTGCGTAATTATCGTGGCACCACCTATACCTCACACTAAGCTTCAAGATAATCATGAAGTTTGCTCAATCTTTTTTGAAAAGAGAAATGGTGAAACTTCAGAGAAGTTCACTGAATTGCCGAAAAATTCTCAAATCATCCATGGAATAGCAATAACTTTCTGGAAATTACCGCAACTTTGAGAAGCAGATTTAGCTTCCCAGAAGTTATTTGGACTTCCAGTTGGGACATCTTTCATGATAAAAAGCAGAATATCACAAATATTCCAATATTTACGAGAAATTGTAAAAAATCTGAAAAGTTGGTCGATTTGCTATAATTTTAATAATTTGGCTAAATCTCTGTGAAATAAATAGCATTTCCGGAGATGTTGTTAAACTTTCAGCCAAGCGAAAGAGCAAGTATTCCAAGTTGTTTGCTAACGACGCACTACTGGCAGTAAAAATTACTTGGTCGAACCAATCCATGGCAAAAAGTTTGCGAAGGTTCTGAAATCCCTGATAAAAAAAACTTCTGACCTCTGATGTTCAATGATTGACAGGATGACAGGTGTTGACGGGTTTAACAGCAAGAAATACAAAACCGGTGCGGAAAACGCGAAGTTGGTCTATTTTAGCTGGTTTTTTTAAAAAGTTGTTACAAAAACAGACCACCGCTGAAGATGCCCTAACCTGAACAAACAGAACAGTTCATAAAAAAAATGAAATGAACAGAAGTTCTCCTTACACTTTCTTTTAATTTTCATTCACAGCTCTTCACAAATATCCCTTAAAGTCTTCTTTTAACTTGCGTGAAAATACGTACTAGATTTTCTTATCATGTGTCTTAAATTTATCTAAGAATTTCATTGCTATCAACTATATTAATTCCCTTGACCTTTAGAATCCCCAAAACAAAATTTCCTTGAATTCTCATTGAAGTAGATAGAGCTAAGCTGCCCATAATTCAAAAAATGGCTAATGTGCTTTCAACACGAATTCGAGAAAAATGTTTTTGTTATTAGAACAAGTTTTATTAGATTTTAATCACTTTAACCTACTAATTATAGTTGTTGTCGATTCCGAAATCATGCCGTTGAATTGAAACGAGAAAAGAAGTAGCCAATTTTCTCAAATTATGATTTTTAATCGTAGTAGCCAATTTTTCATTTACAAAGCAAGAGACGTGCATACGTTGTCTTTTATCGAGTTGTGAGTTTGTGACACAAATGGCTTTAAATTATCTGCAACAATTCGGTAGCACCAGCGAAAGCGAAACAATGGGCAGTAATTAGCCAGAGGATACAATAGGCAGTAATAAGCTATGCTGTTGCTGAGAAATATCTGAATCAATACTATCTTGTACAACAAAAAACATTGGTTAAAAGTTCCAGTACGCTAAGCTAAATATAAAATTTAAAATATATAAATATAAAACAATGTATGAAACCCAGAATCTTTGGATTAACAACCTGGTGCTTGTATCCACTTGACTGTCAGACCATCACTATTGATAAAAATCTCTATTAAAATCACATTGGATGCTGCGCTCGGTATCATCATACACATTAGACAATTTATCATTTATATTACACATTAGCCATTTAGTTTTTCAAGCCGTTTACCCCTATAAACCATTATTTTGAAAATTTTATACAGTGGGTACCTTAATAAGGGTGTCAACAATCATGCAACACTTTTTTCCTATTTTGACTAAAATGGCATATTAGCCATTTCTTGAATTATGGGCAGTAAGTGGAATTAAATAATTGAGATAACATTGACGTTAGTTTGCTGAACGATATATTTCCATTATTTTGCTCCGAAAAATAACTTACTACAATCGTCCAAATCCAATGTACAAAACCCCATTACAAATTACAGGTTACAAGAACAACTGGACAAACCGCTGGTACTGATTCTCGCATGGCTCCAAGCATCGGAGAAGCATTTGGGCAAGTACGCCGAGTTCTACATCGAGCAAGGTTTCGAAGTTCTCGTAGCCCACATCAGCCCATGGCAGCTGATGTGGCCGGTGCACGGATCGCAAGCCGTAGCCAACGATATAGTGAAATTTATGCGAAACAACGATCTGGACCGGGGTGTGGTTCTGCATGGATTCTCCGTCGGTGGCTACCTTTGGGGCGAATGTTTAGTCAAAATCAGCGAAGACGAATCGAACAAAATGGTACTGGACAAGATCAAGGGACAAATTTGGGACAGTGCAGCTGACATAACCGAAATCCCGGTTGGAGTTCCGCATGCCGTTCTGCCAAATAATTCCACTCTGCAGAGCGCTTTACGAGGCTACATCACGTAAGTTAAAATTGCGCGTATTCTGAGTTCAACGCTTATCAATTCATTGAACTTTGACTATCTCCAGCTACCACTTGAAGCTTTTCCACGAAGAAGCCACGCAGTATTACGAAAAGTGCAACAAACTATACTTTTACGAACCAGCTCGATGTCCAGCGTTGTTGTTAGTCTCCAAGACGGACCCTGTCGGAACGGAATCGGCCAACAAACGGCTGATGGCCGCCTGGGAAACGGTTGGCGTCAAGGTTTGTTCTGATTTCCATTCAAACACAATCATATATTTCTAAAACCAGTGAAATTATCTATCTTCAATCAGACCACGATGAAATGCTGGGATCGTTCGCCGCACGTTGGCCACTTCCACAAACATCGCGAGGAATACATCGACCAATTGCTAGCTCATCTGAGCACCCTCAACATCGCTGGTTATTTCCCGAAGGCAAAGCTGTAACCAAAAATCATCGTTCCATGACCTGTGATAAGAATCCGATAACACGAACACACCTGGCACTGCCAGATCTAAAAATAAACGCTCCCTTCCTGTTGTTAACTGTGTCGTAAGCTCCACTCCCCCGCCCGCTCGAAAAACTCGAAATTGATTATCCACCTATGTTAGATTATGGAGAGTGGTTGACGTTGGCGATAAGCTGTTCTATGAATTTTAATGATATCAAACAGTCAACCATTGTGACAGGCGAATCTCATACTTCTACATGTTTGAGCCAACATTGCCGTTGTTGATTTTTAAAAGGTCGGTGAGTAATCTAACGACAATTTTATTTGGAATGTTCCAACGACATGAACTGCCTAATATGATGTATACTCGGTCGGTTGGAAACTACTGCGTAGATTGAAGCTAAGTTGTAATGCTAATGCAATAATGACCGTTGTACAGTTCGTTCAGGCTGCATCAATTTATCACAGTCGAGAAATTGTTATATATTTAGATGCACACACTGCATTTTCTATTGGCGCCTGCCGTGAAAGTGGGTGTGCAAAATGCAAATAAATGATATTGATGAATTGGTTGCTTTCTGGTGAATGTCGCACACAACTGACTTAAAACTAGTTATGTTCATTGCGGTATTTACCATTCGGTAAAAATCAACCAAATTTTTTTTCTCGTTGATGTGTGTTGTTTATGCTGTCAAACTCGGTGTTGTTTTTCGATTCAACGAAAATGGAGGTGAACCAACGCGGAGTCGAGAGAACAAATTCTTTCCAAACACCTGGAATTTCCTGACCTGTCGCACCGGCAGTTGGAAAAATGTTGAACATGTTCACCATTCAACCGTCTCCAGAGTATTGAAGCGGTTCCAGGAGCGGTTGACGTTGGACCACGGCAGAGGAGCTGGAAGAAACCGAGACCGGAGAACAAAATACGGAGGGAAAGGTGAGGCTGGATGATTAAAGCAAATCTCAACGTCTCAAGCCGTGATTTGGCTAAAAAGATCGGCATGTCGCAGCAGCTACGTCCAGAATGCAAAGAAGAGCTGGACTACATACATACAAGGTACAGAACTTCCCAAACTGCGATAGGCAGCAACAATCGACGGCTAAAACTCGGGCACGGAGCTCTACGAGAAGAAGCTGACAAAATATGGCTGCTGTGTGATGGGCGACGAAACGTATATAAAAGCCAATTTTAAGCAAATTCCGGGTTGGAGTTTTTCACCAGCAAGAGCAAGTTCTATGTGGACGACAAATGTTACGAAGAAGAAAATGTCGAAGTTCGCCTCAAATATCTCATTTGGCAGGCCATCCGCTCTTGCGGACTGAGAGTGGAGCCTTTCGTGAGAAAGGGCACAGTAAATGGCGAGATCTACAAATCTGAGTGCCTCGAGAAGCGCCTTTTGCCGTCATGGCTATTTCTGTTCAGTATATGCCAATTATCATATGTTTTTATAGAAAATACGCTTAATAAGATTTTAGTTAATTTTGATTAAGTTTCGAGCATCTTCAGGTAAATCAAACTGTGTCTCACCACGAGTATTACGTCTGTTGATAATTATGAGATTATGGGATCGGAGGTGAGAAGAAGCCGCTTGAAAACGTCTTCCAAGTTGACAATACGGTTGAACTTCCTTGTATGCCGTTTCCGAAATTGACTTATGCACATATTCCTCATTTCCTGGGCTTCCTCACTCAGCATCCTTTACGGCAGACCGGATAATATCGCTACCGCATAATAGTAGCTTATGCACTGTAGGAGAAAGCACATACCAATCGTACAATCAACGATACATCCTAAATGCCTCACTGAGCAAATTGTCCAAAAAGCTTCTGCTTCAATTTCTCGGTTCAGGTTGACGACTTTCGAATTTTGATCAAATGTTTTTATCGAGCCCTGTGATTTCGAAAACTTCGCTAAAAAATCGGCGAGCTGTGTTTCCATCATTTGAATTGCCTCCTCTTGCAGGGGCTCATTGAGTCTCAATCCCAACCTTGCTTTGAGAGCCTGCCGGATTGACATCTGGCGGTTCTTCAAGATCACATTGTCCTTACTGACTCGCCACGAAGGCTTAGGCAACGTCAACCGATTGCTGATATTCAACAATAGCTCCATGGTTCATATTTGAGCGTCATTAAGAGAAAACATTTACTTCAATATAGCTGGGGCACTACATGTTTGATCTTCAAAAGAGTCATGCAATCACTTTACCGACCGCAAACAAATGTAGCATTGTTGTGAATAAGTTCCTGTCACGTCATTCAGCACCTTCAAATCAACCATTGACAAATCAAGCTTCACTGAAATCTCCACGCTTACAGAAGAAGTTTTCAAGTGGCTTCTTCTCACCTCAACTCCCGTAATCTCACTTATCAACAGACGTACAACTCGTGGTGAGACACAGTTTCATTTACCTGAAGATGCTCAAAACTTAATCAAAATTAACTAATATTCTATTAAGCGTTTTTCTATGAAAACACGTGGTAATTGTCATATACTGAACAGAGATAGCCATGATTTCTGTGTGTTTTGATTCTATTTGAGCTCTTGATGTATGTTTTTTTTTTTATTGAAAACTGTGTGTTACAGAAAGTAGCTTTAGAAAAGATAGAAAAATATCATCTCTCCCAAATTCTCCTTAAACGTACTCTAAGGTGTGTTAAATCATGTCATGGCATGCCATATTTTTTCAGGTGCTCCATTTCATGTTGTAAGGCCTAAAGTAGCTTACTGGACCACTGTGCCACTGTGATTTTCCTATGATTCCAAATTACCCATCTGCTAGATCTCCACAAAAATGAACTCGACTACTTACTGCGACCTCTTGGAAGAAGTATTGGTGCCATTTTTGGAAGATTATTTGGACAAAGAGGTTATTTTTCAGCAAGATAATGCTTCAATCCATGTGTCGCGACAAACAAAGGCATGGTTTGAGTCGAAAGAAATCACCGTTCTTGAATTGCCTGCATGTAGTCCAAATTGCAACTCTATTGAGAACCTTTGGGGCATACTGGCATCGAAGATTTACGCAAACGGACGCCAACTCAACACCATGAATGAGTTGAAGGCATGCATCAAGGAGTGCTGGTACCAAATCGACCAAGAAACTATCAAGAAGCCCAAGAGAATCTTTGAGGTCATCAAGAACAAAGGAGAAGCTACCAAGTACTGAATCAACCATAATTTGCAAATGCTTGGATTTTACTGAAGAGGACTTGAAGTATGGCTAAGCAAGAGCAACCCATTATTATTATTATTTTTTGATTTTAACTACATAAGAGGAACTATTTTTGAAGAAATCATGTTACTTCTTAAATATAAAATAAATAGATAAATAAAATGATTGAAGAATGAAACGATTTAACATTCATTTTATTTCAAAACCAAGAAAAACCCTGGTGCGGCTAAACGAATGGATCACGCTGTAGGCAAGGTTCCACTTATTGTGTGATTAGTATTTAATGGTAATTCATTGGATCAATCATAAGGACTCCATAGTATGGACGCAGTCAGAAACTCTGCTCTTTTTTTATCAGTTGATTTTTGCATCAATTTGATTGCTCTCAACAATGTGTTTCAAAATTTGTTGAGAATTTCATGAGCAGCAGCATGAGAATGAGCATAATTGAACGGCGCAGGTTGCTTTTCCATTATTGCCAGATCAGCTGTTATTACGCAGAAAACCAATAAGTGATACTTGAGACTAACATACATCCTCAATGTGTAAAAACGGGTGATCCTAAACTAAGACAATACCATCAGGTCAAATGAAGAAAGGGTATGAATGTGTTAACGTGATACTCGCTTTAATGGGGGCCAAGATTCCAAGATTCTTGGCTCCTACTTGTCGAATTTGAGAAATGATTCGCGATGAACTTTAGGTTATTAGAATCTTTATTCCGCTTTTACCGTTCACTAAAACTGAAAAATCAATGCCCATCCCTACTTCGCTTGATCTTCGCCTACTCGCTCCGTTACAGTGCTGCCGTTTTCTCTGATAAGTTTTATAGTTTCATTGATCTTTTAAAAACGGCCAATGTAGATTACGACATTCTTCTTACGCTTTAATAGATATTAACTGCACTCGTATGGTAAAGTTCTGCCCAGTTAGAATCCGGAATCACTTACTGTGTTTCAGTGGCACGGAAAGTGACCGCTACCAGAATTCTTTAACAGCGGTTTGTTTAACCTAGGCACTCTCTGTGGTATAAATTTCACGGTGTTTCAGTAGTGAGTCAAGAGTTATTCCAGGTGGAAGCCGAGAGGAGAGAAACAATTCCGCACACCAGATGATAATCAACGTGGTCCGCAATAAAAATAGCAAAAACGGTGAAAATCGCCAAATCAACCGTGATGATGTTCAAAATATTTCAGAAGAAAGAGCGTGGATCCGAGTGCCTCAAGGTAGAGCGTCGTAGTGGAACATATGACCACAAGCTGAACCAGATGGTGTTGAGAACCGTCAGAGCAAACTCTGGACTATCAGATAATGAAATCGCACAAACATACGATGGATTTCGGACAGCTTCCTGGCCAACAATTCCACATGGCGACGGCACGAGGAGATATTCCTGCGAAGTTTAAGTTTGCTTTCATGGACAAATTTTCCAAAAAACCGATGATTTGGCATGGGATATGCAGCTGCGGAGCAAAGACCAAAGTGTTTGTGACTAATAAGACGATGGACTCGAAGCTGTACAAGGAAGAATGCCTCAAAAACCGCGTACTACCTTTCATTAAAGCCCATAAACGTCCCGTGAAGTTGCCACTACAGCCGGGAAGTCATCCATTGGTACTGCGATAATAACGTAGATTTCATCGATAAAAACATAAATGCACCCAACTGCCCGCAGTTCCGGCCCATCGAGAGATTTTGGGCAGTAATGAAGCGGAGGAAGCTTAAGAAAGTTGGAAAAACAGCTCGGGATGACCAACATGTTGAACAAATGTGCCAAGGAAGTTGACTCCGGAAGTGTGCAGCGTTTGATGGGAGGAATAAAGAAGAAAGTTAAAATGTTCATTTAAAACGAAGAGAAATGATTTGTATTGAATTTTTTTCCTTAAAGTTTAGTGAATTACCTTTGGTTTGATGTATTAAACTTATTTGTACGTCAATCCGTTACCGAGATACAGATATTTTATTATTCCGGATTCTAAATGGACAGAGCTTTAATCACTGAGATATGCTGGTTTACGTTGCTTCCTCACAGCTGGTTTAAATTGTTCTCCTTGTATACGGCTAGTGCTGTTTGCTGGAGGTTCTTCTGTTAACAGATCACAGAATTATACCGTCAGAAACGTCCCGTCAATATGAAGCCTTCCGGTGCAAAGGTTGACGAGAGTTTGTTTTCCTTCAACATTTTTTTCGCTACGACAGTATCACCTTCCCTTATTTCCGTTGACTTTGCTTGATGCCTGGAATTCGCGTATTCCGCATCTTTAAACTTCCCTCGCTTAAATGAGGCAGTTTATCTCGCAGGGTTCGATTGAACATCAAAACGGAAGATGCGATTCCGGTTGTGGCATTCGGTGTAGAGTTATTCGTCAGTAAGAACAATCTGAGATCCCACATCCAATCTGAACTTCCCGATTGCTGACTTATCTCAAATGCTTCTGAATCGTTTTATTTACCCGCTCAACTTCACCATTGGCGTGTGGGAAGACCTGCTCAATGATATTCCGAATGTATTCTTCTCCAGACTCATCGAAAGGTTCCGGAAGTGAAGCGCAAAGTCTCGAAAAAACATCGGCTAGATTTGCTGAACTACATGCTCTACATTGTACGTATAATTTTGAAATTTAAGAACCCATCTCTCGATCCTTGCACAAGGTCTGGATCTCGGACTTAACAGGAATTTAAGCGCCTTGCAGTCAGTCAGTAGTGTGAATTTAATCCGTAGGAGATATAAACGAAATATCTCAACGCCTCAAGCAAGCCACAGTGCCTCCCGCTCAGTTTGGAAGTACTTTCTTTCCAGATCGGTAAAAGCCTTACTGGCATAAGCAATTACTATGATATTTCGTTTAGAATCCGCTTGAAGAAGGAGTGCTCATAACCTGGTTGGACTTGCGTCTGTCATCAGCTACATTCGGTCCTTAGAGTTAAAGAAACCTAGATGATGGATTTTAGAAATTGCAGTTTTGATTTCCTTGAATGCCGAATTTTCTGTACCAGTCCATTTAAATTGTATTCCCGATCAAAACAGTCGTCTCAACAGCAGGTTGGCTCATCTTGACGGCGTTTGAACAAACTCCAGTATTGTGACATCGGTTAGCCCAGTGTCCAGTTTATTCAAATGCAGCAAATTTTGTCTGTTTTGTCGGGCAATCGTTACTACTTTTCTCGTGACCTCGACGCCCACAGATATATCAGATACGGTTGACTGGTTGAAAACGATTAAAATATTCCGCTGGATTGTTTGCGCTTCGGTCCCACACCGAACGAAAAGATGTTATGGCAAACGAGTTAACCTCAAGATTCGGCCTTGTCTGCATGAATGGTTTCTCAAAATGCTTAGACTGGTTGACCGATTCAGTTAGACGCGTACCCAACGCGATGATTTCATCAAGATTTTTGTCCTTCTGTAGGAGTTTCGTTCGGAGTTCTTCACAACATAAGGATCATAATTGCACCTAAAAATCTGCTTCCGCAATCGCATCACAAAATCCGTAAGCCTTCCTTCCTGCTGCTTTTGAACGATCTGATGGAACAGATGGCGTTCATAAGTTGTACGTCGAAACGGCTCGAAATGGTTATCCAGTGATTGTATGACCCAGTCATAATATGGAGGATCATCAGTCACATGTGGTACTTAATTCACACCAGGAAGATGACGTAGGTATTCTTGGATTCCTGGTCCTCTGCCTGCCTGGCTCCTAAAGTAACGTTGAACGGTTTGATACGGGAATGTGCAGAAATCCTGTGAATCACATGGTTGTATTCTTATTGTGGTTCCCAATGCTTTTCGTAGTTCCTTTTAATTGAAATGTAATCAAATGTTCAGGAAATAATCTAGTTCTCGAGTACTTATTCAAACAGACGTATCTGACTTTGTAAACAAAGAGGGGAAGTAAGATTCAAATGTAAATTTCTCTAAATTCTCAGCATCCACACGGAAAGTAGCATCACCATCATGTTAGGGAAATGTTCTTCCTTGTGTTGGTGGTCCTAGTTTGCGTGAAAGTGCTTAGGGTTTGAAGAATTTAACGTTTGAATCTTACTTCCCCTCTTTGTTTACAAAATCAGATACGTCTGTTTGAAAAAGTACTCGAGAGTTCACCTTTTTCCTTTTTTTCTTGTTCAAACGTCATGTATGTTTTCTTTTTGTTTATTTAATTAACAGAACAGAACTAATCTTTCCCTCAAGGCCTACTTTTATCCCTTTATGTTTCGTACAGGTACACAACCAAGCATTTTACAGTGGCACACAGCCTATCTCTCTCATAGGTTAAACATAAAAAAATTACCAAGGCACACAACCAACGTCTCGTTTTGGAACACAACCAATCTTTTGCTTGGATTAAGACATTCGAGCACACAGCCCACCACTGAAAATTCAATAGATGATATGCAACCGTTTAACTTTAAAAGCTGTCAATGTCTACTGGTAAATAAACAAAAATGTATTCTCAAGTTGTCATTTCATTGGAAAGATACATATTTAAAAACCCACTGAACGTTTGATGTTTTGCAATAGCAACTCAATCGGACCATCTCTGTTGATGTCAGAGGCTTTCAATCAATTCATAACAGTTTACCTGTATTCTGACTCCACAGTCATAAAAGTTAAAAAATCAGAGTCACACATATGGTGCCGTATTTAAAAAAAATGCAATTTGATGTTTTCCCAGTGATTACACAAAACAATCAGCTCCCGTATCAGGAAAAACATTGAGAAACACTAGTATCGCGAAAATTTCACAATGCTGCAACCCGCTATTTTCGAGTCCTCAACTCTAAAACAGATTATCCGCGCAAACAAACTTCCTTTTACACAACAGAACTTAATCCCATCCTCGTCGCCAGCTATGTCGGATTTGAGGAACGCAATAAACATTAGATTATTAGAATCTTTATTTCGGTTACTACCGTACACTAAAACTGAAAAATCAATGAACGTCCCAACTTTGCTTTGCCTTCACCTACTCGCTCGGTTACAGTGCTGCCGTTTTCTCCGATAAGTTTTCTAGTTTCATTGATCTTAAACAAAGACCAATTTAGATTCCGACACTACTCAGCATTCGTTCCTCAAGTCCGTTCTGGTAAACGATATGCTGATTTTTTGTTTATCTTTGTTTTCAGATTACTCTCCATTTAGTTGATTTTAAGCCGGTGAAAAAGAAAGAAATAATAAGAATTTTCTTTACACTTACTAGCCACATTCGACCGATTTAAACCAAATTATTCCCGCCCATGCCAGCAGCAACAACATCTTGCATAAGTACGATAAAAGATAAACTGCTTTTGGCTGGTTTTTACGAAACTAATTTCGTGCATTAAATTAATAGCATTTCACCATATAAAAAGCAATATGAATGTTCCATACAATAAACGAGACATTTGTTCTATGTACAAAACCCAATATTATGAAACGAGTGAAAGCGAATTAACGAAAATAAAACGACATATCTGATTTTGTAAACAAAGAGGGGACAAAAGATTCCAACGTTTAATTCTTGAAACTCTTAGCACTTTCACGAAATCTAGGACCACCAACACAAGGAGTATCGTTTCCCTAACATGATGGTGATGCTAGTTTCCGCGAGGGTGCTAAGAGAAATCTACGTTTGAGTCTTATATCCCCTCTTTGTTTGCCAAATCAGATACGTCGTTTTGAAAAAAGTTGTAGAGAAATCGAAGAATTTGGTTACACACTCACATAAAATTCACGCACTTCCAAATTAACTAGGGCAGTTAGCTTAGTCGATAAAGACGCGGCTGCAAAGCAACACCATGCTGGAGGAGGTTGGGTTCGATTCCCGGTCTGGTCAGAACTTTTTCGTAAAGGAATTTTTTTACTACCTGGTGATTGTTCTTGCCACACAATCATACTAATGCAAAAATGGTACCTGGAATCGGATGCTCTTAGTTAATAACTGTAGACGTGCATTTAGAACACTAAGTTGATAGCAAGCAATAAGCTAATTCCGACATCAATAAGCTTGATACGCTCAAAAAGTGTAAACGCTGACGAATTTGACAAGCCGGTAACCAGAACTATCATTCACGATGATTTCGTCGTCTTTCGATGATCGAAGCTGTTTGGCCGATGACGAAACACCGACCAGTTCACCTTCACGGGAATACCTAATAGTATACTAGCTGACCCGGCAAACTTTGTTCCACTTTATCCGATGTTGTGATACAAATAATTCCGAGCATTGATATTTTTTTCTTTTTAAGTAACTTTAAGCCAGGCTTGGCTTATTTGTCACATCAATTTTGTCCCGTACATTCACGATCAATAACAGATAAGGAAATTCAAATCATCGACATTCTTGGAAAACACTCGTAATGAGTTTCTCTCCTCCTCTCTCGCTGTGAAATGACAGAAATTCGGCAGGAACAAATTAAATCCGGTGAAAACGTCAACTGGTACTTCTTCATGCCCAATCGTCAACGTTTGATTCGAGAAAATCTCGGCAGATGGATCGTTTGGCAAGGCAACTCGAGCGGCAACTTGCGGTCAACTGTAGCTTCTTTACATATCGCCACAATTACGAAAGCTTTAGGCAATTGTTGATTTCATCCGCTGATTTTGTCGTGTGTGTGGGAAAGTCGAAAAAAGTGTTAAAAGGCAGAGGTACATATTCGGATTGGTTTGATTTTTCGACAGTTCAGACATATCACAGCAACCAAATTGAATGCAGTACCTAAGTGATTGCAGCATCTACTGTACCAACAGCAGAACAATGAGGACACCTGCGAAATTGCGCAATGTCAGGTGGACTATCAACGTAATCTACGATCGATGTCAAGGATAACATAATGTATTGAAAATCTATCATTTACTAAATTTTCATTTTTTCCATAATTTTAACCAACTTTTTCTTTTTATAAATGTCCCTTGGGCGTAGCGGAACAGAAAAAAATAAAAAGACAAATTAAATCGGACGACTCCTTCTTGAGTTATGCGTGGGTTACGTATGCCACTCTGTTTTATATACTTCGAATACTTTTTCACTTTTCTGTAAACAAAGAGGGGACGAAAGATTCAAACGTTAAATTCTTTAAACATTTAGCACTTTCATGCAAACCAGGACCACCAAAACAAGAAATAACCTTTCCCTAACATGATGGTTATGCTAGTTTCCGTGAGAGCTTTGAGAAATCTACGTTTGAATCTTACTTCCCCTATTTGTTGACAAAATCAGATTCGTCTGTTTGAAAAAGTACTCGAGATATATAATACATAAGATAAGATAAGATGGGATGAACTCATTCTGTTCACTGGTATGTAATATAGACTGTTCCAGAAAGTATAAGCACACTTTCAAAATATCAAAAATGTTTGTATTTGTGTTTAATATGATATTTTACTCTCGTTCCATCAAAATATTTAATCATAGCCACGGCTCCTAACTTTTTCTCGAACATGATCCATTAGCTTCTGCGCAATGGTACTTCCCACCATTTTGACCACTTTTGGCCAATCTTTTTCAATTTTTGGATGTCGTCCGCTGGTTTTATGAATTTTAGAAGTTTTGCTTTGATTAAAGCCCAAAAAGTCTCGATACATTTTGACTTTTGTGCCATTCTAAAGGGACCTTTGCGTAATGACATGACGCCAAATCAGGCCAAAACACTTCTTGACTTTCGTGCTGCCTGATCATCAGCAATAATCGCTTCTGGAGACATTCCTTAAGGGCCTGTTCATAAACCACGTAGCCTTATTTTTGAACATCTCAACCCCCCCCCCCCTTCGTACACTTTTCTCCATACAATTTTTTTTATTTTTGTATGGAGCGTAGACTTTTGCTAAGCCCCCCTCCGCCCAAGACAAGTCAACGTGGTTTATGAATAGCCCCTAACGTATTTCTGAGTGTTCATCGTCTCCGTAGTGATGTACGGACTAGATATTTTACCACACTCGCATATTGCCTGCCAAATCATAACCTTCTTACCGAATTTTTCGGTAAAAATGGCTTTCTCCTTGTCGAGGATGTCTTTGTCTTCGCCTTCAGTATAGAATCGTGGTCCAGGAAGCGTTTTGTAATCTAATTTCACATACGTTTCATCGTTCACTATTATACACCCAGAATTTCTACACAATAACGAATCGTAGAGTTTGCGGGCCCGTGGTTTCACGGACGAGGCCTGTTTTGGGTTCCATTTGGGTTTTTTTCTGCTTCCGGTATGTTTTTAGCCCAAGTCTTTCTTTGGCACGCATGAGGTTACTCGACAAGGTCCCTAGTTTTTTCGCAACATCCCGAACGGAAGTCGCTTATTTTCGCTTGTAGGCATCCCTGATCTTTTTATCGATATCCGGACTACCGGGACCGGATTTCCGACCACTCTACGGCGCATCTTCAAACGTACACTTTTTTCTATATTTTCGAATCGCAGATCGTACCGCTCCGACATTTACGACCTCTTCCTTGGCCAAGGAGAGTCCGCTCACAGTGCCCCATTTGCGCACGATACTTTTTCGTTGTTCCGGAGTAAGACCGCGCATTTTGATAGGCAACTCAAAACTGAGCACTCTTTTGATGCTATGTCATTCAGAAATGTGCAAACAAAAGGACGCAGCCCAAACATGTGGAAATATTTCATTATTTTCAAAGTGACCGTTAAAATAAGGTGTGCTTATACTTTCTGGAACAGTCGTTAGTGGATCCTGGTTTCATCCACAGTTACCAATCGACGCCGACGTCTTTCCGATTCCACATCAGCAAGTCAAAACACTGTTTCGAATTGCTCTCGTGTTCGTGTTTTTGGTCAGGAGTAAGCAGGCATGGCACCCAGTGGCTGAGATAACTTTGTCATATGCAGAATCTCGCCCAAAATATGACGTGTACGCTCGTTCACTAATCTTTGTGGCATCTGCTAGCTCGCGCACCTTCACTTTCCGGTCAGCCAACGCCATTTCATGAATTTTTTTGACATTGTCCTTTGTAACCGCATCGGACGGCCGTTGCGGACTTGATTGGTAGTGGAGCTACGGCCACCACGAAACTCTTGAAACCAATATTAAACGGTGTTATCTGACGGAGCATTCGCCCCATAATACATCTAAAAAAAAAAAAATGTTTTATGAGAGAACGAAAATCGTTTTTTTCCATTTTCAATAGGATGCCAAACACGTCAACAACATTCAGCTTCTACAAGGCACTAGAATCTTTTTTGCAGTAGCATTGCATTTTGGCGGTCAAGGAGGCTGCTTTTCACCCCCAAAGTGAATATAAAGGGTGTTCCGATTAAAAATTGGTCAAAGAGTAATGTGTGTGAGTCAATCAAAGTTTTTATAAATATGTCAAATTATTTTTCCTTTTCAAGTTCAGTTAATATAGAATACAGGAGAAATATTCAGCTAAGCTTCCTTTTTACCGAATGGGAATCGCCGGGTCTTTCGTTTAACACCTGCCATAAGACTAGAAATGAGAAGAAAAATTAGTATTTTCCATTTGATTCAACTACCTTTGCTTATCTTAGACAGATACGCGTATTTCGTCTACAATGTGCAGACTTCTTCGTGTCCCGTACTAATAACTCAACTGCCGTCAGAATTTTGTGCAGTCTCCTTGTCCCCACTTTATTCGTCGCAGAACGCCAGTTTGCCTTGAACTGTTCTCTACGCTCACAGCAGCTTTTGAGCCTCTTTGAGCCTTTTTCCGTAATGGCAAGATGCCAAATCCAGCCAAAATAGAACGGAACAGTTGTGTCACTGCAAAAAAGGCAGTAGAAGTTTTTGTAGGCACTCGTTCAGATAAATTTTCTGGTTGACGGTCACAATGCAAACGTTGCTCTTCAAGCCACAGTCACAGATGGTCTGCCACACCAGATATTTCCTCGCGAACTTAGACAGTTTAATGTGTTTGAAAATATCTGCCACCTTTGCCCGTACGGTCGCCGTATAAAAGTCCTGTCCAGGAAGCTGTTTAAAGTCTGATTTGATGTAAGTTTCATCGTCCTGTACCACGCACTCAAACTTCGTCAGCATCATCGTGTACAACTTTCGCGATTGTCTTTGGCCGACGTGTTTTGTTTATCGTAGCGATTTGACGTCATCACTTTCTTGTAAGTCGACAGTTCAGCTTGTTGTTAGGCTCTATCCACGGTTGAAGGTTCCACTCTCCAGCTTCAGCGCAATATCTCGGCAGAGACGTTGAGTTTCAGCTCGAAACAGCGAGCAACTTCGTTTACCGTCGCTGTGGCCTCCGGATTTCTATTTTCCCCAATCCAGCTTTCCTGGCTATCAATTTTGTTGCGTTGCGACGACATTTTGATAACTGAAGAGGTAATCTCAAAATTAAAATGGAGGTATGATGCTACACGCACACATCTTCAAAATAAGGAGTGTGCAAACATTTTCAATGCGCGATGAAAGGAAATGCGCCGGGTTTAAGTCGACCAAGTTATGATCGAAACACCCTTTACCCGTATGAATAATCTAGTAAATACTGATCAAGTGGGCGGAAACCTTTTCAAAGAACTGCTTTTCGACCGGAGCTGAATACTCTTCCACCCTTTCTGCCTTACTGTAGCTGCTTATTTGCCATTTTTGCCGCAAAACTGAAACGCAGAAATCATATTGGCTGAGATTAATTACAAATCTCTGGTCCCGTTGAGGTAAACAGTATTAATATAGATAGTACTCGACGAAAATTCAACACTTTCTTTGGTGTATAAAGCGGAAGCTAAGCAGATCCCCGGCCTGGAGTTTTTCGTCGGCAAGTCTCACCTGGGCGTTCCGGAAGCAGCAGAATGACAAATTTTCCAAGAAGAGCCTTCAGATGCACCTGCTGCTCCCATCCATTCCAACGAAGGTGACACTCTGTTTGGGCTGGATTTGGCAATCGTGCCATTACGCAAAACCGGTGATGGAGTGGTACAAAGGCAACGATATTGTTTTTGTTTCAAAGGAGACAAACTCGCCATATTCGTCAGAACTATGCGCAATATTAAAATTCTGGGCGATTATGAAGGGCACGCTCCGGAATACATGAAAGGTCTTCAGAAACGACAAGGATTTTAAGGAAGAGTTATTGAAAATGTGTAAGAAAGATGGCGCAATTGTTGCACAGGATTTGATGGGTCGTTAGGACCAAGGTGCGAGCATTAAACCTACGGGAAATTTATTCCCAGAGAGTTTTAAAAATATCCGACTTCAAATAAATTTTTGGTGATAATTTTTCTTTGTTGCATTCCTTTCGAGTACAATCGTTACTCAATTCAACTGTTTTCGAAGACTGTTCAGGGGTAGTTTACCAGACCTCTATTTTTTAAGGAAAGTAATTCAGTCAATAATTTGAATTGAAACCCAATAACAGGAAACTATCTTCAACTTTGACTTTAGTTACTTCTTACCGATAACTTCATAATTTCGACCCGTTGAGAAAAGCGTAATGTTTGTTTCATCTCGCGCTCAACACACCAAAACAAATAAATCACACAATCCGGTTTGCAGTGCCGCCGCCGCCGCCGTGTTGGCTTCTGTAATTGAAATTCCCGAGAGGTCGAATGTCATGCCCCGTCCTCCGTTCCGCTTGATCCCGGCCTTGAATCCCGGCGCACACAGACCGAAATGATATGTTAATTTCCCAAAAACCCGACGCATACGTCGTCCCCTTCATCATCATCATCATCAATGCTTCGGCTCGGGGAGTGTTTGTTTTCGTTCCTCGGCTCTTTTTTTTTTTTCTGTGTGTGATTTGTGTTGTTTATTTGCCTTTTCTCTCCTGCCCTAGAGCCTTTGTGTAATATGCATTCGTTCTTTTTATGTTGCACGCCTTTTGTGTTGATGGATTTATTTCAATTTAAATAAGTTGTTGTAATCCCCGTTTCAATCCAGTTTTAATGATGCACTCCAAGTATTCTAACTTATCGTTGTTTTGGGGAGCTAGTTTCCGTGCATTCCATTCGGTGGTTTACCATCTGTTTCCCGACTTTGTTGCGGTGGGATGTGATGATGTAGGAGCATGTTTACGGCATTGTGACAGAAGTTCCAACCATCTAGTCAAATCGTCGGGGAACGTAGGAGGAGTGGATCGCTGACAATGTTTCAATTCTGTATGCACAGAAGAAGAAGCTCGTTCTAGTATCGTCACGGAATTTGTGACATGTTGTCAGCATGATCCCTTCGGGAAAGTAGTCCAAACGATAGTGCGACGTAGAATCTGTGCCGTGTTGGGCAACCAGACATCATAAATCATTCGGGCGCTGTGCCCAGGGCAACTCGTTTTCTAGAGAGCTGTCCGTTCGGGTTAAACCCTTCGGGAAAGGGGTTTGTTGTGATTTGAAACAAATTAATAAAAAAAATAATTAAGTATTCATATATTTTCTGTGACAGGGCCCTCGGAAGGAATGGGAGTTGAAATAATTTCATTGTTGTACTTGGATAATAAATTCCTTTTTTTCTACTTCAGTAGGCTATGCTGGGTCATTGATTCGGGACATTGAACTCATTCAAATTGTTCGAAACCAATGTTAACAGAGTCAAGATCTCCAAAAAAAAACAACCGTAATCATTAGTTAATGATTCATCTGAATCGTTAAATCTGGCTTTAAATACGAAAATAATTCTACAGACACGAGCATCAAATAGAGTCACCTAATCTTATCACAAAGTGCATTCGATTCATTCACAGCACCGTTACTAATCCTATGTCAATACAGAATAGGGAAAAAAAACTGTCCATAATAATTAAACCTATTGAATCGATTCAGAAGTCGTAAAATCTAATCCACTTCCATAGTCCGAGTTACTTGAAGAACCATTCTTTCCCATCCCATCCATCAATCCATCTCTCAATTAACAACTAATCGGAGTGCAAACGATTCGCTGATTCAAATTCGATTCTGATTCAGCCTTCTAAATGCTGCACACAGGCCCACTTCACTGCGCCCTACACTTCAATACCCGTTTCCAAATATTTACACAACGCGTGTCGGTCGGAAAGTGCAGCGCCCATCCGCCGAAGGAGATGGCGGTACGGTTCACCCTCGCCGAGGTGTGCCCGGCTCAATGAATATTTGTTACGGTAATCAAATGCAAAGATTAAAGTCAATTTCATTAAATGCAACTGACTCGGGCCCTCTCGGGAGACGGAACGGAACGGAACGGAACGGGTGGTGCAATCAAACTGATTTTCAGGGTTTCATCGGGCCGAGCCGGGGGTTTCGGTTTCGTTTCTCCGAATTGGATGGGGTCACATTGACGTGGCCCTGTCCTCCCTCGGATCGGCCACCTGCCGGGTATGACAATGTTTGGTTCCTGATTTCGTGAGTTGAGACAAGCCGCTGAGCCGGCCTGGTTCGGAGTGTTCTTTTGGGAGA
>JASCZW010008724.1:0-47996 GCA_034211315.2 Aedes japonicus | reverse complement strand
TCACTATGTAAGCATGAATCACGAATACAAACGAGTCGCGAAACGTTGACGCTTTCTTCAATATCGGCGGAATAACAGAGAAAGCTCAAGTCACGTCCTAAACAATTCTGGAATGAAACGAACAACGCCACGAAGTAGGCCTTCCGTCGTCTATGTCGCTCCACGGCAATAAGCCCAATCTCCGCAGGGTATTTGCCAGCTGTTATTTTCCGAGAATTTTCAAGCGTTTTCACCGAAGAGATAAAGTGAGCGATGACCATTAGACTTGCGGCCAGCTATGTTCCCCGCCAGGCCAAACCTGGGTGTTGTCGACATCGATGAGATGATAATCAAGGTCGCCTAAACCAAATTATTCATAATCTCAAATGGATGGAATTCTTCAGTCCTTTCTCAAACGACACTTGAGGTTTGTTGCCCCGCTGCTGTAATGCTTTTCAATTATCTGCGGCTGTCGGTATTTTTCTCGTTGTTGGAAATTTGCGCACATGTTTCCAGTACACAAAAAGGTACAAACGACGGCAGGAGAGATGGCGCCGTTGCCAAACCGTTTGAGCTTGTAAATTATGGAACCGGCACGTCACCGTGAAATCTGATATCAGTACCGACCAGCAGTATTGTCGCTCCACCGTTACCAACCTGTTGTGCTCATCAGCATTGACAGTATGCGAAACGCGCCCAAACGGATGCTGTCGTTAACTGACTGTCTGCAGCCTTCGATAAATTGGAACCACCGCATAGCTGTTGCCAAACTGGACAGGCCGGGGATCACCTGGATGCCTGCTGCAATGGTTTCAATCGTACCTCACTGACCGTCATCTGGCTGTAGTCATAGGAGATTGTCAGTCTCACATGTTCAAAGCCACGTCTGGTATACCGCAGGTAGTCACGGACCGTTGATTTTTTATTCACTTCAACGACGTAAATTTGCTTTCGAAGGACCTCGACTATCATACGCAGATGACTTAAACCTATCTTCTTGAGTGTACTCACTCGACGACTGTCGCTTTCTTCAACGCCGCTGAATGCTTTTGCCGACTGGTGCAATTTTGAATCGTGGCGGATGTCAACCCGGCTAAATGTCGGTTATTTTCCTGTTTTTCGCACAAGAAACAGACTATTTTATTCAAGTATGTTCTGTTGGGCACCGAAATTGAGCGCGTCAGTTCAGTCAAGGACTTAGAGTAATTCAGGACACCCAACTCTACCAGAAGAGGTATTCGTACGCTATCGGCAAAAGCCTGCGTTCTGGGATCTATCTTTCGATTGCTAATACCGGGCTGACATCTACTGCTCTAAACTGTACTGTTCTTGCCGTTCTATATTAGAGTATTGCTCGGTTGTGTGGACTCTATTACAACAACGGTGTCAACAGATAGAGTACGCTAACGACGGTTTTTGAGATTTATACGGCGTAAACTACCGTGGACGGATCCCTATCGTTTGCCAAGCTACGAAAGCTGCCGCGCGGCCTTATTAACCTGAGTCCCTGTTAGCTCAGAGATACAGCCAGGCTTTGTTCATCGCAGACATCTTGCAAGACCGCATCGACTGTCCGATCTTTCTGGAGCAATCAGCGTCAACGTGCAGCTCGTGCCCTGAGGAAGAGTTCAATGCTGCGTTACCCTCCACAACGAACCAATTACAGGGGTGTCGTTTGGCGCAATTGGCGTTTACAAAGACTTTAAGAGGTTTTCCTGCGTTGTTTGATTTAACGTGACTCGCCAGATGCTTCGTCGTAAGTTTAGCCATTTTTTTAAAGACTTGTGTAATTCGCATGGATAGTTAATTTTTAGTTTGTTTTATGTCATGACCACATTGTACCGTCTAGCTTAAGTACATCATTGGGATTTGCACATAATCTGTTGATGAATAGAAATAAATAACAAAGTGAATGCTCTTGCGGTCAAAGATGATCCCATCCGCTTTATAACGCTACGTTCAACCAGATGTACTTGCTGTTTATAATTTCAATGCATCTGTTGAAACATTTAAGCGAAGACTTTCGAATTTTTTGGCGGATGTTCGACGAGGACTTGACGAGACCGTCTAACGCCGATGTGCTGAGGATACTCATTTTTATTACTAGACCACGAATTAGAATGTTCAAAGTATTAATTTATTTTTGTGTTATGTATACTTTTAAGAAGTTTTGTGTTCTCCATGTTTGAGTAATTAGAAGATATGGGGTTTTTTGCGCCTCGCCCGCTGGTGCTTTTCCCCATCAATATTCAATATTCATTAAGATTGATAGTCAGATGAAGTATAATAATATTAACAATAAATAACAACAACACCGGAATGCGTTTATATATTCACATACCAGGTTCTTTCATCCATGTGCATCATCAACGTACACTGTCCACACGACGGGGCGTTGTTGATGCTGATGACGAAAAGAAGTGCTCCACGCGCAGCCAGAGCAAAGTGTATAGACGCCCGTAGCGGGACGTAAAAGTCGCTATTGGTGATATGAACGCTCAGGTAGGACGGGAGGCAATGTACAGACCAGTAATAGGTCAACAGCCTGCATACCGCATCGAACGATAATGGTCAACTTTGCGGTGTGGCATGGGCATTACACATGCATCGAATCCTATTCACAGCCATAGCAGAACGCATAAGCGTTGCTGATTCAAAGTCAAACCTCAAATATATTGATTGACAACAATTTAGGGAGACACTTCCCATGAAAACAATAATTTTCTGACAGAGTCACGGAGCTATGCTGTTTCCAAGAGTTACTTCGTTCCCAAGCTTAATGCAGCGTCAGATGACCATGGCTTCTCTCTCTCTCTCTCTCTCTCTCTCTCTCTCAATACTTAGTTTCTCCCGCTTTTTGCATCGATCACCATCATTGATAAATACACAAAGACTTCATGCCTCCCAGTAAAATAGAGTTTAGGTTGTTTTCAAAACTGAAATAAAGAATCATTCTGTTATATCAACTGGTTCGAGTGTCCTAAATCAGTGACGATGACATGCCCACAGCGGCTTCCCGTGGTTTTGTAGTCTGGCGTTTTCTTTCCCCAGTAAAGACATCCACAAAGTCCCTTGAGATCATCTGACCAATGAACAGAGAATCCAAATCGACCATGGGAAATTCTTCTCCAACATCATCAACGTTCGTATTTACTGCAGCGCGAATATAGATTGACCATCTAAGACTCTCTGACGTACAACACGCGTCGAACTCGGACGCCACGACCTAACATTGAGCTACTACGGGAAATCGGAGCCGCTTCCATAATACAGCTGAAGCAGCCTTACCAACGGAAGAGTAGCCATAGCATTTCCGGCGATGCTGTAGAAGACGCTTTGAACCGGTTGGTAGCACTAAATTAGTATGTCAGGTACTTCGCACTGAATCGGAAAAAATAATCGTTTGATGGCGACCGTGCCAGTTAGTAGAGTGTAGCAAGAATGCAGCACGTGGGCGAGAATGCTGCAACACCGTACGAGAGCGAATGTGGAATTGTATGACAGGCACGGAACAGACAAAATCCCTATTCTTCGAAGGAAAAAGCGCCAGCGGGAAGATCAGACCGCGAAGAAACGGGCGACTGTATCAGCACTGATAGAAGACGCAAATTTTATGGTAGTTGAACAGTTTGCGTAAAGGCTACGTACCACGTTTCGATACGTGCAGAGACCTGATAAAATCCTTCTACAGGAGCGTGAGGTGATTGAAAGGTGGAAGCAGTACTTCGACGAGCATCTGAACGATAATGTTATAGCGAACGAAAGTGGCTCGGTAATAAATCTAGGAACACGCGCAGAAGATGACAGGACCAGACGGGTCGATGGTCGGAGTCCGACTTTCTTTATTCAAAAACCATACTTAAGTTTAAAGCTAAAAATTAACCTACCGTCTCTTTTTCTCTTCTATCCTCAAACATTCTCAATCAAACGTTCAACTATGATAAACGTAGAAACAAAAAGGCTTGCGGTGGTGCCATAACATATGCCAAAACATTTAATTTTGCACTTAGTAATTCAGAAAAAACAAAATGAAATGTTTACTAACATTAGCATTTGCGTGTGATCAGCATTAAAAATTAGCGAGAAAGATCTTCGCATCAGACCGGTAAACTATCAAATAGCAACAGCTGCTAGAGCATGTGCAATCATGGCAGTATTTCCGCCAAATTCACGTAATTCGGAGCATCCGGCACTGCCCATTGCCTGCTGGATTTATCAAAACAGTAAAATGAGCAATGAGATAAATAAATATCCATTGCTCATTTGACTGCTGTTATGGGGAAAATCTAAATAGAGTTAAAAGATATATGCTGTTTTAACAGTTTAGTGCCTCAAATTACATAAATTGGCGTGAAATACTTTGCTACATTAATTGTATCATATACTAATAGCTGTTGCTTTATTCGACAGATTGACCGGGGTCAATGCTAAATTAGATTATCCGAAGATCTTTTCTATCTTTTTATTGCTCATTCTCGCTTTTTTTTAACGCTGATCACACATTATTTGTCGGCACAGGCCTGTCCATGCACTAATGTGGCACTTTTTTCATTTTTTTAGCCTTGCTTCAAATCTCTTTAATTGATGATTAATTATGCTGCCTAACATGTTATGTTATGCAACACTAAGGCAAGCGTTTCATATGAAACTGTTTTTTAGTCGAAAAACACACTCAGCCGTTTAAGCGCAGCTTGCGTGTTTTGCAATCAAGTGAAAATATTTGGAAACAAGCAAGTAATGAACTCTTCCTTGATTACAACTCTAGGTGACAAAAAACCCAGAGGTGTGTAAAATTGTGACGATCCGTGATGGCATAAATGAAGACCGGATCGGGTCGCCACAAAAGGAAAAGGCTCACGGAAGACAATGTTAGCCTTCCTACCACAAGTATAGATCGACTGTGAGTAAGATCGAGTAGATCGTAGTCTGTGCTGTGCTTATTGGTGGCCGCCGATAAACACACCAGCAGAGAGATACAAAAACGCATTATGGCTGGAAATCGTGCCTACTTTGAACTCCGAAGGACGCTTGGATCGAACAAAGTTCGCCGAACCACAAAGTTGACCATCTACATGGCCATTAGATGTCACGGACACTGCTAATGGATGACCAACAGCCATTGGTCTTGCACGAAGCGTGCGTACCATCTACGGTGGAGTGCAGATGCAAGACGGAACGTGGAGGAGGCGAATGAACCACGAATTGCATCAGTTGCTGGGAGAACTCTCCCATCGTACACATCGCAAATATCGGTTCGACCACGATGGGCTGGGCATGTCGTAAGCATGTTGGACGAAAGCCCTGTGAAAATGGTTCTGGAAAACAAACCGACAGGTACAAGAAAAAGGTTTTTTTTATTTCTTTATTATAGAGACTTTCAGCCAGAAGCTGGTTCGTCTCTTAAGAAGAAGGTGGATCGATCAAGTAGAAGGCGACCTGTGGACCCTTCGCAGACAGCGAGGCTGGCGAGGTATAGCCATGGATCGATTACAATGGAAACAACTTCGTATACAGCAGAGGCCACGCCTTAGTCTGATTGGTAAGGTGTTATGCACAAACGCTTTTAGGTTATGTCTGATTGTTTATATTCGGTGTTTATCTTTTACCAGCGATAAAGGAGTTTCGCGTTGTGGTGATAAAAAGTTTTGTGAAAGGTGATCGCCAGGCGCTATTTTCAGAAATTTGAAAACCTTGGAGAAAAGCGGATTGTGTACCGAACCATTCTAAGATACCGTGACACCTGCTCGTTGATGACCGGAAAAGATCCGGTCGTACTCGTACGTGGTGCGGACCGCATCGAGTTGTTAAAGTGGTCAGGGAACGGATTAGACGAAAATCACAGCGCTCTGTACGTAAACTGGCCTGCAGATCTGAATGCACAATAAACTGCAAAAATGACTTCGATTCCAAGCTTTCAAGAAACGTAAGGGTTCACGGAGAAACGACCTGAAAGAGCAAGTCTGCTTTTGTCGCGCCACGGTGGGGAAGAATTTATCTCTTCCGACGAAAAATTATTCGTCTTGCAACAACTTGCCAATGTCCAGAACGACAAACTGTGGGCTCTCACTTCGAGAACTGTTCTAGAGAGTGATAGAATATCCCACGGTTCCAAAGTGCTGTGTTGGTGAGTGGTTTGAGAGGAATTTGTATGCAGGCAAAATTGCCACTGGTTTTCATCGAAAAGGCGCTGAAATGAATGTGCCGTATATTATAAAACGGAAGTTTTAGAGAAAGTTGTCAAGCTCATATGTACAAGAGGTGTTTGTAGATGATCACTATGTGTTTCAGTAGGACGGAGCGCCATCGCATACTGCAAATCTCGTTCAGGGCTGGTGCCGAGAAAATTTGACCGATTTTTGGACAAGAATGAATGGCCTCCAGTTCACAAGATCTGAATCCTTTGGATTATTTCGCATGGTCATACATGCTGGCGAAGGTAAATGACCACTAATATGAACCAATTTAAAACCGTCATCACATGAAATTGGGACGAAATGCCGATGAAAGTCGTGCGTGTCGCCTGTGACGGTTTCGAAAATCGTCTGGAGCTGGTCAAGAAGGTTAAAGGCGGTGTTATTCCAAAACATATGCTGTAGTTGATCAGTATTAAATTGCAATATAATGGGTAAAGTTATCAATAAAATCTGGATTATCGATTTAAAATAAATAGAGTTTTATTTTGTATGAGAATAAATTGGACACGGTGTATGTTTCAGACAGTAAAATGATTTCATAGTTCTATAGCTTTGAACTGTGAATTCATTTGACTAACCCTCCTTTAATTCTTGTTAATATTTGTGTACCTCTGAGTAGCTAACGTACAAAGTTTTGACATCAAAACTGTCACTCAGCGCGAACAACAATCGTGAAGCCGAAAACTTAGTGCTGCGTGTGGTGTTGATTTGACAGCTGGGTTTTCTTGAAGGCTCTATGCAGCAAACACAATGTTCGCGGTGGAAATTGTCGTGTTTTGTCGTAAATTTAATTCGAGAGATAATATATTCCGTTTTGTACTTCATTGATTATCAGCCAGGTATAATAATGTTTTATCTAAATTACTGATTCTAGTATATTGGTAGAAGAAATATTGTAAAGAAATATAATCCATTGTGAACCGAGCTTAAAATGTTAAAACTTCACTAGCGCCACACGAAAAGTGGCTTCAATAACTAACGCTTTCTTCAGTCCTCTGCTTTTTCCAGGTTGTTGTACTTGGATACCGCTGAAAACCCCAACAATATACAAGTTTGTTTGATGTTTCACCCATGAGCAACTGAGGACCTTAGCGCAAACACAAGCTAAACGGCAACGGAAAAGCCCGATCTGAGTAAGCCTGCTTGTCGGAAAGAAAACAGGTTAGATCCAAGCCGATCATAATTGAACATTTGAAAGTTATTTGCGACTACCGTCATACTTGCCGTTTGCCATTCTGTTTCCGTTATCATTGTGTTTGGGCGGTTAGCCTGTGGACCAAATTATGAACTAATTTTCGCTTATTTCAGCGGCAATATTAGATTAGGGTGAATCTGCTTTTGTAAGCAAAGACTTTCGTAGTAATCTTCTCTTGAACAAAAGGTCACAAATTCAAGTTAAGCACTCTTTAAGGAAGGGGAACTTTATCTCTATCTGCTGATATATTTAATTTGAAGGAATTCCAACTTCCGATAAATGACAAAGTGTTTGTTTACAAAAGCAGATACGCCCTAATCAAACGTTGGAGCTGATTTATTTTACCCAGCTGAAAACAACCAAGACTGAAAAAAGTGACACCTATTGTGAGACACACTGTACATGTGAAAGATGACCGTAACCGCCCAAACACAATGATAGCGGGAGTGGAAAACCCGATCTGAGGGAGCCTACTGGTCGGAAAGAAATCAGGCTAGATCGAAGCCGATTCTAGTTGAACATATCGAAGTCATTTGCAACAACT
This sequence comes from Aedes japonicus, assembly GCA_034211315.2. Taxonomy (NCBI): domain Eukaryota; kingdom Metazoa; phylum Arthropoda; class Insecta; order Diptera; family Culicidae; genus Aedes; species Aedes japonicus. Next base: position 40,084 of record JASCZW010008724.1, on the reverse strand, counting down.
GTCAAGCTTGCCGTTGCCGTTCCGCGTTTCCGTCTACATTGCGTTTGGGCCATAACACATGCATGACGATTGTAGGTCTTAACGCGTCGGAGGTTTGGCAATGCAAAACGGTCGTCTCTTTCATTCACTTGTTTTCGTTTGGAACTCGATGAAAGATAGAAAATATGATAGACCTGTTCTACGTGGCATCAGGGGCCGAAACAACCGTCGTTTCCATTTGAGATTAAATTTCTGCCTCTGATGTGTGTGTTTGTGTTCCTAGCAAGGCCACATCCTGAATGCATTTCGATATTAAATTTGCGATGCTTACCAATCGAAACGAGAAATCCCTCGAGGCAAGGAACATTTCGTAAAACTTTTACCACTCACCTGTTCTGTGGTCAATTATCATGATTGGTAGAATTCCCCAAAGGGCAGTGGCCGCTTTGTGTATAATAATGAATGTTGAAATACGAAGAACGTCCAGTCCATCAAAATCTGAGCATTCTGTTCACCAGACTTGGTCAGCTTCCAAGTAGGCCCAAAAATAAAATCCATTTTCCATTAGCCGCTCTCCCTCTGGCCTCCTTGCAACAACATAACCTAATATAATATTCATACAGTTGCATTCAGTAAACCAATTACAACAGAGAGCTTCCTTACTCGCAAAATTCATCTTAGCTTTCGGTGGTTAGAGGGGGCTAGAGGAGGAAATTAAAAGGTATGGAATTGCTCAATTTCCATAAACAAACACCAACTCCATCTTGCACTGTTGTTGTGCTGCAGCAACAATTTCACATCTCCATGTGTAGAAAACATGCAAAACAAATTAGGATAACATCCGGTAGAATGCTGGAACGGTAGGAATGAAATCTAATCATAAACCCGGGACTTCGGGAGATAAGAGAAAATGAACAGCTGGATACTGGGATCACATGTGCCATGTTTGTAAACACAGGAAGACAACGGGAAATGATTAAAACTGCGTATGTGTTCTAAGCAAAATATTTCCCACCATTATACAACCAAATGGGTCATCATTAGCCTATGAACAGCTGGAGCTCCGATGAGGGAAATTAGTGTCAGTAATTAACCAACCAAAAGCAGCGCGGCATATAATGTGATAGTGACAAATTGATCCAATTTATCAAGATTCCGCATCATCGCAGCAGGCGTTGCTTTTTGTATGACACAGCACGTGGCTTGCTGCGATTAACGAAGCAAACTGGACGGGAGTGAGGACGAACAGTTTTCGTTTGGGAATTACAGCATTAATCCCACTCGCATACGTCAAGGAGCGGGTGGATTTAACATGTTCGGACGGAAAATAAATAAATCAGAAACAAGTTGCTCCTTCGTCGCTGCAAATATGGTGGATGATTTTTCGTGGATTTATTCTCCATTTAGGGGGTTTCCACTGGCTCGAACGAATGCACACTGACTGTACTGTGGTTGGCCGAGAGTTTTGATGTTCAAGACTGGGGATTTACGTTTCAACTTTGGGGTAGTTTGTTTGAGTGGATTTATTTTTGTTACATTAAGGGGATTTGGAACGTTCCGAGCTGCTTCTAGGTATGTGTATTTTAATGGGGGAAAAAGTTTCAACTGCTCTGTTGATGGTTGGTTTGGTTGCATCAAGTGGGGGGATTTTCCGTTCCAGTTGATAGAGATATGAATGGTGATGTGTAAACTGCATGTAGTTTATTATGGACGAACGATGCACCTCGTTAGTGTCAATGTAAGGAATTTCAATTTTGACTGATATTTATTAGGAGAATGTTCGATAGTCTCGACTATTTTCAACAAACAATGTTTAAACCTCTCATTCAGTATATTCATCCATCAACTACTTTACTGAATTTATTCCTATGATTGGTTATTAGCTTGGTTATCAAACTTCAATACTATTAACTTCGAACTGTAAGATCGATCGCAGCAAGCTGTGACCACGAACGTTTGGGTTTTGGTGAGCTGTCACTCAGAGCTGTGCTCTGAAAAACGCGAAACGAAACAGGTTATTGTTATCTTTTTTATCCCCTGAATTAAATGAACTATATTATATGAACACATCACTTATCAAGGTGAATCCTAATCCGTCGAGCTCTACTCTACTAACATAGAAAACCCTTCTTCCTGCGTCCTTTCTGGAGATGCAGAGGTAAATACGGTCCCTAATCAGTAAAGATCACACTAACTTTCCTTCCCTATTCTCAACTGATTGCAAGGACGTGGCCGGCGCCGTTATTGATTATTAAAGAAATCGAGTCACTAAGCGTAAAGGTTGTATTCGATAAAAATGGCACACAGAAAATCTTCTGTAACTTTTGAATCGTATGAGTAAAAAACCTAAAAATTTGAGTAGATCTTATCCATAGTGTATTATTTACATCTGCCAAGTTTCATAGTTATACGTTCAGTAGTTCCGCGCCCGGAAACTTTACACGAAGCTGCTCACCAAATCCGGTTGCATCGTGGTGGATGACGAAACATACGTCAAGGCCGACTTCCGTCAACTTTCTGGGCAAGAATATTTCGTTGCCAAGTCGAAGTTCGATGTTCCGGAGGATGTTCGAAAGAAGAAACTATCGAAATTTGCAAAGAAGTTTCTAATCTGGCAGGCGATTTGCGGATGTGGTGAAATAAGTGCTCCCTTCTTCACTTCCGGAACAATAAACGGTGCGATTTACACGAAAGAGTGCCTTAAGAAGCGTTTCTTGCCATTCATTAAGAAGCATAAAGGATCAACTCTGTTTTGGCCTGATCTAGCATCCTGCCACTACGCTCGAAACGTATTGGAGTGGTACCGAGCCAACGGAGTCAATTTTGTGCCAAAGGATATGAACCCACCAAATTCACCGGAACTTCGTCCAATTGAAAAATTCTGGGCAATCATGAAAACGGAACTTTGCAAACATCTCAAAACTATAAAAACAGAGAAAATTTGGGTAAAAACAACAAAAACACTGGGAAAATCGGTTGTACAAAATTTGAAGGGTGGACTGAAAAGGAAGGTGCGGGCATTCAGGATGGTAGACGAAATTGAATAAAACAAATATTGTTAATCAAAACTTATTAGTAGTTCTTCATTCCCTGAAAATTTCAAGAAAATCCGATAATCAGTTTAATTTTGATGAGTATATATGTGTGTGCCATTTTTATCGAATACACCCTTTAAACTGTGAGGCGTTCTGTTGTTCCAATTTTACATATACCACATTTACGAATAATTGTGAAGATTTATGAATAATAGATTGAGATTTACCCACTTTCATTAATCGCCTCACCCGTTTGACGTTTCGGGCTGTTTTATTAAAATATTTGGATTTATTTGTATGTGGATAAATGCTTAGTAAAATTGAAAGCGCACAATGTCACAGTATTCAATCTTTCAAAAGAATTTTAATCAATATTTGGGAAGAAACCGTGCGTGCCAATTGCGAAGTATTTAAGAAACGTCTGCGACTGGTGACAATGTGAGATCTAATAAAGCATTTGTTGATTTTATGTCATAAGTTGTGTTTTCATGAATATTTATTATTCTGACAAGCATCTGTTGCCACCCTGTATATCTTGCATAAAAGTTTTGCGACTCATATTGCTGGACAAACTTACATTATATTCGAATACAACTAGCATAGGAACAACGAAGAACGTTATGACCATGAGCATGAGTATGATTGATCGCCCGAGGTTGCTACTCCGTTGTTGCCAGATCAGCTGTTATTACACAGAGAACGATCAGATGATGGTTAGGACTAACGTACATCTTCAATGTATAAATACTAGTGATCTCAAACTAAGGCAAAACCGGCCCCACCCGAATGCAGGTCAAGTAACGAGAGGGTAGGAATATCTTGACGTGATACTCGCTTGATTGGAAGCCGCGGAGTACTTCCACGAGAAATCACTGGGATTTTGGATAACAGGATTAGGTAGCAGCAGGGTTCGTTTTGGTTGTTCTGTCAAGTGAAATATTTGAAAATTAGTACTGATTTCCGATTCGAACCGATTTAAACCAACAGTAAGGAGGCTATTGCGGGATACGGGATATACTTCCATCAAAGTTCCATCAAAATTTCATTAAAATTCCGTCAAAATTCCATCGAAATTCCATCAAAATTCCATCAAAATTCCATCAAAATTCCATCAAAATTCCATCAAAATTCCATCAAAATTCCATCAAAATTCCATCAAAATTCCATCAAAATTCCATCAAAATTCCATCAAAATTCCATCAAAATTCCATCAAAATTCCATCAAAATTCCATCAAAATTCCATCTAAGTTCCATCAAAATTTCATTCAAATTTCGTCAAAATTCCATCAAAATTACATCTAAATTTCATCAAAATTCCATCAAAACTCCATTCGAATTTCGTCCAAATTTCATAAGAATTCCATCCCAATTCCATCAAAAATCTATCCCAATTCCATACAAATTCCATCCCAATTCCATCGAAATTACATTCAAATTCCATTCAATTTCCATCCAAATTCCATCCAAATTCCATCAAAATTCCATCCAAATTCCAATCAAATTCCATTCAATTTCCATCCAAATCCCATCTGAATTCCATCCAATTTCATCAAAACTCCACCCAAATTCCGAATTCCCGAATTTTATTCAAGATAATAAGAGATACATGATTCTATATAAAAGATACAAGATCCAAGAATCAAGATCCTGCCAAATTCTCAATTTTAAATGTTGAATTCCAAATGTCAGAATCCAAAATTCCGGAATACAATTAAAGATTTCAGTCTTTAATCTTCATTACTTATTCCGTATTCCCAATTCTCAATTCTGAATTCCAAATTTTTATTCTAAATTTCAAATTTCTAATTCATAATTCCGAAATACTAGTATCAAATACAAGAATCCAAATTTTAAATTACAGATTCCAGATTCCTGATTCCAGATTTCCGATTCCATATTCCAGATTACAGATGTCAGATTCCAGATTCCAGATTTATATACCAAATTTCAAATCCACATTCTAATTTTTATTTATTTTTTGGCAAGATTCACAGGATTAAAAAGATTCACAAAATGCACAAGATTCACTAGATTCACAAGATTGACAAGATTGACAAGATTAACAAGATTCACAAGATTCACAAGATTCACAAGATTCACAAGATTCAAAAGATTCATAAGATTTACAAAATTCCTAAAATTCACAAGATTCAAGATGAAAGATGCAAGATTTTAGATTTCCGATCCCTGATACCAGATTCTGGGTTTAGGACGCCAGATTATAGGTTGTAGATTCTAGTTTCTTAATTTCATTTTCAAATTCAAAATCCAACACTCTAAATTCCTAATTCCTAGCTCCAAATTTAAGATTTCAAATTTAAAATTCCAGATCCCAGATTCCAGATTCCAGATTCCAGATTCCATATTTCAGATCCCAGATTCCAGATTCCAGATTCCAGATTCCAGATTCCAAATACCAAATTTAAAATTGAATATGAAGATAAAATATTTTTAAAATTCACAAAATTCACAAGAATCACAAGATTCTCAAGATTCAGAAGATTCAAGATGAAAGAAGCAAGATTTTAGATTTCTGATCCCTGATTCCAGATGCTGGGTGCAAAACTCCAGATTACAGGTTGCAGATTCCAGTTTCTTTTCCTAATTCCTAAATCCAAATTTAAGATATTAAATTCCTAATGCCAAAATTCAGATTTCAAATTTCGAATTCCATTTTTCATATTCCAAATTAGGGAAGGTCCATTAATTATGTCACGCAGTAAGGGAATCCTAGATTGAAGATTGACGATTGAAAATTGAAGATTGAAGATTGAACATTGAAGATGCACAAATTCACAAGATTCAAAAGATTCATAAGATTCACCAAACTCACAAGATTTACCAGATTTACAAGATTCAAGGCGCGAGATTCAAGTTTCAAGATGATACCTAATCCCAGAATTCAGATTTCCAGATTCCAGACTTCAGTTTTTAGTTTTCAGATTCCTTATCTCAAATGCCGAATTCCGAATTCTGAATTTCAAATCCAAAATTCCAAATTCCAGAATCCATATTCCTAATTACAGATTCCTGATACCAGATTCAAGTTTTCGGATACCCTGATCTTGATCTCTGTATTAATTATTCCAAATTCCATAAACCGTATTCCAAGTTTCTAATACCGAACTTCAATTATCAATTGAATTCATATTTAATTCCAGACTCTAGATTCCAGACATCAGGTGCAAAACTTTAGGTTCCACGCTCCAGATTCTATTCCTAATTCCTATTTCCTAATTTAACATTTGAAATTCCTAATATCAGAATATAGACTTCAAATTCAAGGTTTAATATTCCAAATTTTAGAGTACGGGATCCAGATTCCATATTCCATATTCCAAACTTCAAATAACAAATTCTCAATTTCAAATTCAGAATTCCAAATTATTAACTTCAAATTTCAAATCATTGATTCTTTTTCCAGATTGAAATTTAGGATATTTCATTTTTATTTCCGGATTTCAATTTCTACATTCTGAATTTAAAATTCCAACTAGAAAATTATAAATTCAACTGAGATGCATTTCAAAATTAGGAATTTAATTTTACCGCTCGCTTTATTGTATTGGTGCTCACCGCGAAATCACGGTTTGAATTCCCATCGCCCATTATGAATGCCACCGGAACTGGTGGAACGCATTTTCATCAATTTCACTCAAACTCAAGGCCACTGTGATCGGGCAAGTCTATTTTCGTTATGTTTTCTAGAAAGAGGTTTTTGTGCGAGTGGTGAACCTTGCGATTACAGTTTCGTAGTTTATTACTTAAAAATGGCGCTGTTGCTCAAGGGCTTCAAATGGTGAGTTGACAACTTGGCAGGAGGGTGCGACCGACCTCCGGTCCTCACAAGTTCCTACCTCACGCCTCCACGAGTCATATGATCACAAAAGACTGCCAGCTGAAACATGGAGACGCTGGTTGGCGTAGCCTGGGCAATGTTGTCAATCTGACAATAGCGAAGTGAGGGGGTGCGACCGGTAAATCATAGCATAATTTTCCATTCTCATATCTTTCAGGTCTTCCAGGTCATCAGGTATTATAAAATAATTTAAAATTTAAAATTCATTTTTTTTTCTCATGTCATACATTGTCTAGTTTTCTGGGAGTTTGTCTACAATTGCAACAAAACAGCAGTCGGCACAGATGTAATTTTCAGTTTATATTATAATATCCCTTGACTATATATATTATCATATAGGACATTGTTTATTCATAACCATTATCAATCTTCTTTATCATCATCATTATCATTTTGATCATTACTGGTGTTTTCAGGATTTATATTTTAACATTTTTTTTTATAATTTCACCTAATAGGTTATATCTTTTAATTATTATGTCTTATATGTCCAATTATCATCATGATTCAGAAGTATCTAGTGCCTAGATATAAAAGAAGCTGCAACGGAATCTATGGTAGGCTTTTGCACTTATTACCTAATGTGTTTTTCAATTCCAGTTTGCAAATAGACCTTTTCCAAATCTGTGCTGTTTGCCATTCGGATTGTGTCTGATGTTACAGTTCTATTTTTGTTAGTACCGTATCATAACTCACAATACCATTATATTTGATGATATTGTTTTATTGTTTTTACTTCATAGATGATGTAAAAATTGCTTTTTGTTGTTTTACGTCCATTTGTCTTTAACTCCCTGTCAATAAAATCTTCTCTGTTTTCCTTACACAGGAGCAATAATTATTAAGCCAGCAAAAATAAAAGCGTATTGCTGTAATAAAAATCAACACCAAGCAGCAAATAGTGACCATGGCAACAGTAGATTAAAATGTATAAATGTAATTTTTGTAAAATTTAACAAACTTTTTTAGGATACCTCAAATCAAGATTTTGGGAAATTGCTGCTATCGCTGAAAACGAACGGAAACATTCTTAAGCGCGAAAACACAGAACTCTCCACTTTAACACTTTACAACATTTCTTATATTTCAGGATCCACCGAAAGAGATCATAAATAATAGATACCGAATGATTGCAGTATTTTTCATTTACATAAATATATACACTATTATATAAATATTTCATGGGAATGGGAGGGACCATCAGGAGCACCCGATTGAAGCACTCTGGATGGGGAGAGTGGAAATGCCAACTCCTCATTGCTAACAGTTTGTGAATAGAGGGCGGGCTCTTCTCCACACCCATTTGGGCATCCTCATGTTAGATGGCTTGCTCTTTGAACAATTGTTCAATCTTGTTGTTGGAAGGAGATTCTCTATATCCCTGTGGAAACGTATAGGTGATGTTGCCTATCGATCCACCCAACCCCTTTTTGGCCCTTCATACAATGGCATGATTAGGATAATCAGTGGTTATTAAAGCTTGATCAAGTCTAACAGCGAGGAGAGCTCACTGCTGTCGGACTTAGTTTCCGTGCTACAATGGGCGGTAGTACATATCATACATCATACATCATAAAAATGGCGCTGTTGCTCAATGTTTTGAAAACATAGAAATAGCAAGTAATGGTGTTCACACCATAAGTTCAAATGTTTTTGTGTCAAATGTTACGAAAAAATAGTATTCAGGTTAAGTGTTGAACGAATTTGTCATGCTTTTTCAAAAGTTAGGAACACTGCCGCTGTTCTGAATAACGAAACTGTCGCCAGGATTTATTAATTTCGCCATGAAAACTGCTTCTCCGATCAGTGCGTATCAAGCGACTCTCATAACGGATGTCCGGAAAGCCCGGAATCACATTTAATCATTAGCTCATCGCATTCGGTGTGCTTTCTCCGTTTACTTCCGTGTATTAAATTAATTTTCCAATCGAAACATTTTGCAGATGATTATCTAGTTTTTGTCTTGATGAGTAATCTGTGCACTTCAACAGCCCTCATTCACATTATCAAATGTTTAATTAACTCAAATTGAACAACAAATTAATAGACTAGTGAATAGTTTTCAACAGAATCCAAAACGGGGTTATTTTAGTTTGCTCACCAAACAAGGCTATCATGTCCATGACAGATCCAGCCATGAGTTTGTTCCGATGAGAGGTGATTGAATATTCGGCACACCATAACCACCTCTTGGAAGCCAAACAAGGGCTCTCTGACAGACAGTAAATCTCCGAAGAAATCCACCGTTCCGAAGAACATCGGAACTGGCTTACCGAGCTTGACTTTGGCTTGAGTGGAAAATCCCTTTAACTAAAATGTGTTTCCCAATCAAAGTGAACGTAGATTTATGTATATCAGCTCTGCCCGTTGTTGATATCCCGAACAAAGCTCTTCCACTTACTTGCGTTGAACGGCGAGGAGGGGCCTTCAAGCACGAGAGTCAAATCACAGAATCCGTTTGCCGTGCTTCTTCTGTTTCGGCTGCTCAAGCAAACCAACGTCGGAACAACAAAGCACCGGACGAGAACCGGCTCCGGTCCACACACAAATCAAACGATGGCAACGTGATCGACATACTGGGGAGCGAGAAAACGAAGCACGACCAGGACCAACCTTCGTTGTCATGCATAACGTATTTACATTTCTACATCGAGCTTCTGGAATACATGTGCAGAAACTGAATCGACTATCCACAACTTTCCTCACGATTTCGAAATCAATCAGAGCGGGATTTTTTTTCCTTGAGGTGGGTGTAATGCAGTTTGAGAGTTTTGAATAATAGATTGATGGTGTCGGTGATAGTTATTCGAACCACTTCTTGAGGCTCAGAACTGTCTAGCTCCACTCGAACTGTCTAACCATATTCAGAACGTGGATCTTTCAAAACTGATTTCAAGGATGCGATAATCTGTTAAACAAAACAATCACCCAAGCATGGATTGCAAACCGTTAATCCAATCGTAGTTTCCCCGAACGAGATTAGCTGGAAAATCTCGAACAACTTAGATGAAACGTTTCCATCCCGTTAGAGTTTAGATTTCTGGACAGAGCTGGAAGAGAAAAGTTTTCCCGGAAGAATTTGAATTTCATTTCCACTGGTACAACATTTTAAGTTGTGCACCGAAAGCTTTTTGTTTCTCGGTTGATTCCTGGCTGGAAGAAGTTTTCCCCGGAGATTTTTTCCTTGTCGCTCGTCTTGCTTTCAATTCAACCCGCTCGTGAACTACCGGGCCGAAGATAATCCAAGCAAGCGTGGCGAGGAAAACTTTTCGTTCGCATTCAATTTTTAATGGAATTTCTAATGCTTTCCGTTTAACTTTTTGCACCACCAACCTACAAACCAAACCATGATTTGCAAGGTGAAAGGCTTTTTGCTTCGCTAGGCAAATATTTCCACCGAAAACGAAAACCCCCAAATGCATTAATTTTCAATTAGCAATAAGACAATGTGAATCGGGCAATCATATGAATTATTTCCACTTTGTCACCTCTTCGCCTGGATCCGAGCGGCAACTACCAACTTCATAATCAAGTGCTTTATAATTCAAAAATTTCCCCTCACCCCCCTTGGACTAGGAAATTATCTGTGAACACATTTCGGGTGATGACAAACTGCACACTCGGTCGAGGAGGGCGGGCAGGAGGTGGAAAACCAATAAAGAGGTATAGGTATGCATTAGTAGAGTTGCAATCTACGTAAGAATAACACTCACCCAGCCTGCACCCGGGGGTCGTTCTAAATCTTTCGACGCTGCAGATTTATAACGAAGCCCCTGCCTGCCTCCGCACCATCGAACGCGACAATTCTCCGAATAAATTTTTAGACTCATACAAGTGCATCTAGTAGTCATCGCCGAAGCCATCGTCGTTCGTTCGTTGGTCGGTCGTACTTTGAAGCAGTCCATGACTTTGGATTTTCCAGCTCTATGCGCTCTCTATGATAGACCTGTGCGCCGATGAAAACTTGTTTTGGTGGTAATAAAAACCTACTGCGTGGTCAGGATTTCTCCAAGTTGTTTTTTTAAAGTTCATTTGGTAGGCTCAATTGCGTTAGCTTTACGAAACCGGTACCGTACACCGGGATGACTTCGATCAACAGGGTGACTTCGAGCCAAGTCCGATATTTATTCAATTTAAAATTATCCTTCTCCAAGTGCTTGAATTTTTTGAGCTTTGAACCATATAGATTCAGCATTTATTAGGGTATATAAATGCATTTTGATTTTAGCATTACTCTATTTCCTTCGCTATAAAAAAATATTTAAAAAAATGCTCCTTATGGTACTTTTTACCAAGCTCAACAACAATCATATATCAAGCCAAGCCCAACAACAATAATATATCAAGCAATAAAATGATTTTTAAAAAAATCGACAACCACATTTTTAGATTACTTGAACATTCGTTTGTCTATGCTAATCGAAAAAATATTAATTTTGTATACATAAACAAATTAATGAATAAAAATATTTTGATCGAAAATCAAGAGCAAACGAATAAACGCGACTACCTTTTCGAAGTGTTGCACTACCTTCCCATCTGTCAAAGGGTTTGTTTTGTTTTGTTCTGTGCTGGAGAAAAGGTGTGAAACATTTATTTCGACAATTCAATGGCATTGAGAAGTCCAAAATTGGTGGAAGAGCTTATTTACAGTACAGTTCCGAATCGATGGATGCTGCGTTGGAGGCAGTACGAAAAAAAACGATATTCACTGCGTGAAGCTGCTCAGATCTAAAGCATTCCTTACAGCACCCTTCATAATACACTCAATGGACGGCACCTGCAGACGGTGTGTGGTCAGAAAATCTTAACCGATGCCCAGGAAGCGAAAATGGTCCTTTTTTGCGTGACATAATTAATGAACGTTCCCTTTGGGGAATGATCCACCCCTGTACTATTCGGGAGACATCTGAATCAAACGATTTGCATAAAAATTTGGTGTTTTTTTATTCATTTCAGCACTTTAAATGGATAAAATTGATTTTGATCGAAGTCACCCCATTATTGAAAATTGGCCGCGAGAATTAAACAATTTTTTAAAGTTCATCTGACATAATAATTTTTTAAAATTTCTGTATAGTGTTATACTACAGATACCAGTACTGGTTTCAAAAATGTAAAACAAAATTTTAAAGAAAATTATCATAGAAAATTTCAAGAAATAGTTCAAAAAGTGATCGAAGTCACCCCGTTTTACGGTACATTACTATAAGCATGCGCATGATTGACCGCTCGAGGTTGCTACTTCGTTATTGCCAGATCAGCTGTTATTACACAGAGAAACAACAGATGATGATTGGGACTAAAATCCCTCAATGTTAACACTGGTGATCCCAAACCTAGGATACACTGAACGCTGGCCCCGCCTGAATGCAGGTCAAATAAGAAAAGGGTAGGAATATGTTGGACGCGATACTCGTTTTATTGGAAGCCAAGACTACCTCTGCTACTTCCACGAGAAATCACTGAGGTGTAGGATAACTGGATTGGGTGGCAGCAGGGCTCGTTTTGGTAAACGATATTGTCTAAGTCTATTTAGTGAAATATTAAAATATTACAACCACTTTCCTTTTCGAATCGATTTATACCAACAGTAAGGATGCTATTGGGGCTACTTTCAAAGTGTGATGGTGGTTTTAAATAAGGAAAACAATGTGATTTATGATAAAGCGTGAGACCGAGCACAGATTTTGTTGACCCACAAAATGGGATAGTTCTAAGATATGGTAGCACGGTGAGAATGGAAAACCACACCCGGCAAACCAACACATCTTATCGGGAAGCCAGTTTTTTTGTGTGCTTTTCCGATCACTCGCGCCACCAAACAATAGGTAACCGAAACAAGAGAAAACGCGATAAGACAAATCGTTGACACAACCTTTCACAGCCGATGCCCGCCGCAGGCTCTTTTTTTCTCGTGCACTTCCAATTTGCACAACTACATTCTACAAACTATTTTACTACTGCAACTGATATCTGCAACAAGTAAGTAGAATGTTCTAAAGAGCAAACTACACCTTAAATTGCGATTGAAAGATTTGCTGAAATTAGCGTCTCTAAAGGGTTTCGTGCCTTCTGTCTACTTTATGTTTCTATTGATTTCCAAGCTCAGCTGATTTGTACCAACCGGAGGAGACTTGGTCCTGTACTCAATGATTTCATTATCTCAAATCCGCTCGACTAATCACAATGTTTTGTGATATAGTGGGCGGAACATTATTATTTGAGATAGCTCGCATCACCTGCCACACACCTATATAGCTCTTAAAATAGCCTACGTTAGTATGCTATCGATCGTACACTCTGCCGCCGCGGAATTTATTTAAATAGACTGGGGATAGCGTTTGCGTAGTATTCGACTTGGCAAAATGGTAAACCAAAGTGTTCTGCTTGTAAACATCCTATGAACCAGGTAGCTAGCTGCTGGAAGTCTGTCACCAAATGATGACGTTCAAAACTCCAGATTACAGGTTCCAGATTCTATTCCTTATTCCTAACTCCAAATTTAAGATTTCAAATTCCTAATTCCAGAATACATTCAAATTCCAGATTCCAAATTTCAGATTTCAAATTCAAAATTCCAGATTGCAGATTCCAGATTTTTTATTCCAAATTCCAAATTCCAAATTTCAAATTCTAAATTGAAAACTCTAGATTGAAGATTGACAATTGAAAATTGAAAATTGTAGATTGAAGATTGAAGATTGGAGATTGAACATTGAAGATTCACAAATTCACAAGATTCGCAATATTCACAAAATTCAGTAGATTCACAAGATTCACAATATTTATAAGAATCACAAGATTAACAAGATTCACAAGATTCACAAGATTTTCAAGATTTAAAGATTTAAAAGATTCATAAGATTCACAAGATTCTTAAGATTCACGAGATTCACAAGATTTTAAATAAAAGATTCATTATTCAAGATTTCAAATTTCAGATTCCAGATTTCAGAATAACGATTTCTGATTCCAGATTCTGTGTTCCTGACTCCAGATTGCAGGTTGCAGACTACAGTTTCTAAATTATATACCCTAATAGCACATTATTGCAAATCAGTCAAAGTATCTTCGGTGTGACTCAATTAAGTCACAATAAAGTTGCTGCTACTAGTTATGCTAATGTTGTGTTCCTTGGGTATTCAAATTCCGGATGCCACACTCGAAACAGGGCATATAGTCTTAGAAACTGCCTCATTGAGCTGTCAGATCACATAAAAAAGAAAGATACTCGATATTCTTAATTCCTTACTCCATATTTATGATGTTATATTCCTCATTCCAGAATTCAGATTTCAAACTCCAGATTCCAGACTTCAGATTTCAGTTTTCAGATTCCTTATCCTGAATTCTGAATTTCAAATTCCAGAATCTATATTCCTATTTACAGATTCCAGATACAAGATTCCAGATTCCAGATTCGGATATTCTATCCTGATCCTATGTTCCATGTAATAACAAATTCCAAATTCCATGAAGCAAATTCCAAATCCTTATTCCGAACTCCAACTGTCAATTGAATTCAAATTTACATGGAATCACTCGACACGGAAAACTGACAAGCTCACGAAATACGACCTACTTCCAGTGCTGCCAGTATTGCATGGCAGTGTTACAAAAGCTATCATCCGCAAGGAAAAGGAATCTGCAGATATTAAGGCCTGTATCCACCTCACACTATTGTAGTAAATAGGATGCAAGCGAAGACTGATGTTGATAAAAGTGAATGACGTTTAGTAAATAGGCGTACACTGAACCGAAAAACTTGATCTATGAATCTAAATTAAGTCGGTAAAGTTGAATCTGAAATATTTCAGATCGGTAAAATGAATTCAAAACCAGAGTCGTGTCGAGGCAAGTAAATGAATTTGAGCGAAACGCAATAAAGTTGCGCCGGAAATCAAAAAGAAAAGAATACGGTTGAAAAAGGAAATTATTTCGAAGCCGAAAGTCGCGTCTCAAGGTGAACAAAATATGTTGTCCTACGATTGGGAATACGACATGGCGCAGCCGGAGGGTAAGTATACGGCAATAAAATTGCATATATCGTGAAAAGTAACGATTAAAAAAAAGATATAAAACGTGCGAGAGGTCACGATTCCCAAGGAAAATTATAAAAGAGCCCGTGAGGAAAGTCACGGATTGTATCGTGCGAGAGGTCACGATTCCTGCGTGGAAGTAATTAAAAAAAAACCCGTGCGAGAGGTCACGGAATATATCGTGCGAGAGGTCACGATTCCTGGAAAAAAGATTGTTTTGTATACAGAATCGTTTTTTTATTTTAAAGATTATGAAACATAATAATTTACTCATTAATAGCCCTTTGAGAGGAGCTGATCAGATTCAAAATGGCGTTCTTAAAGCATTCAGCCTCAACGCTGTGGCGCTGATTGTGTTCTTTGAAATAAAATTCAAAATGGCGTTAATAAAAATAGGCACACCACTAATTCTGTTCTTTGTAAATTGGTGGATTAGTTAATTTTGCTGTAATTAACTCAGTGATGAGATCCAATTCTTTTGTCATGTAAACAATAAGGGGACGATGGCTTCATTTTCTTGTTTCAGCAAATCGATCAAAGCACAAGAGAAGCAAGTTGCAAGCAATGGCTCGAGAATTAGCGGCAGAAAAGGCAAAGTCGGCCGCACTTACGAAGAAGCTAAAGAACATTAGAAGAAACAATCAAGTGTCAGCAATGAACAAGCAATTGGCAAGTAAAGGCGAAAATGCAGGTTCGGCCGACAGCTCTTCCTTCGACTTTGAAGGCGGAAATGAGTTTACTAGTACACAAAACACGACAAGACCAGACCAGGACGAACCGCGAATCAATTGGCACAGTATGGCGGAAGCAAGTCAAGAACAGTCTAAGTTCTTGTCTTCAATGAACCAACTTTCGGTTGCTTCAATCAGTGTACCGGAGTGTAAACCAACAGACGATGGGGACATTCATAGGCAAACCTATGAAACATTCGTTGATAGATTCGTTGAAACTGGTCATTTTTTGCATGAAATTTAGGTCTTTTGGCACCGGCTGTGCAGCGACACAACTGAGGCCCAAATCATAAGCCAAAATGTCTTGAACGGCTCCAGAAGCATTTTTTCAACTTCGCTACCACCTCTATAATGGTCAGTTAGCGGTCAACTGTCATCCGTTGTTTGATTTTGTTTCCGTTGGTTTTTTTTATGTCGATGGCCTAACGCTAATCTCCCTTCACAGACTAACGGTCACTTCTGAAACGTTCGTGCCACTGATAAAAGACTGTTTTCTTCAGACTACCGTTGCCGAAACACTTTTCTAACATTTGCAAAGTCGTCCCACCATTCACCACCGCCACGTCGCGATTCGCCGGGAAAATCGATTCAGCCGCTGCCGAAGGGTCATTGCCTGCAGCTCCGAAACCAGTGGACGCGATTTCCACTTCCTGATATGTATGTTCATTATCGCCAGGTACTTTTTCACTGTCCGGCCAAACGCATGCAGCGATGTGGCCACTTTTCCCTCGGTTTTCCTCTTCAGCATCTTTTGGAGCTTCTTGTCGCTCAGGGTCGTCGGCCGTCCGGAACCGGGCTTTATTTCGATGCTCTGATTGTTGTCTAATAGTGCCAAGATGTTGTAGATGCCGGAACGGGTATATCCGGTGTCCACAAAGTGCCGCACGATGTCCGTTTTCGACGCGGCTGGGTGCCGTTCTTTGAACGCGCACTCTTCTGAACGGAGCTGCTTCACTGTTTTTGCCATCACGGTTAGAGTTCGACTGATAGAGCTGTCAAATTTTGTCTGCTGACTCATGGGTTACTATGATTGATGCTGCATGGGTAGTTTTGTCAGTGCGAGTGAAGGTAAACTCATGAAAAAATCGGCAATTTTTGTCCATTTTCTTAATGCAAACGTTATGCTGATAATCTACTAGTAACTTCATAAAAAAATCCAGGCTTCTGGCCAAAAGCCATGTACGAAAAAAAACAACAAAAAGTAACCTGTAGGGTCACCGGAATGTGTAATAACACCTTGAAGCACCCAGTTCCAAGAAACTTAAATAAGAAATCATTTTCCAAAATGCAGCACTTTTTGAAATGAATGAAAGTTATCTGAATATAACTCCATCTCACTGTAAAAAGAACGCCATATACTAAACTTAAACGTATCACTAACTCATGAAATTCTGATATTTCAGTATGAATGTCTAGTCAAGACACTCATTCCAATTCTTATTCATTATCAAAAAGACATTTATTTTCTGAGTCAAGTGATATTTTTATCGATCCTCCCTTTAATCTCGCTTTCAAAATCCATTCAAATATGTTCACTGGACGGCTATAAATAGACATACACTGAAAAGAAAGTTTAGTTTTCACTACGAGCTCGTTCGTTTAGAACTAAAAGAATAAAGCAATTGTATTTTCAAAAAGAAGATGTGTGCATTGTACGAAAACAATACAAGGAACTACGAGAAAAAAGAAAAAGAGAAATGTAAGTCTTGCTGGTGCTTAACAATGCATGCATGTCTGACCGTTCCGCTTCATCCAAGGTGAATTTAATATCTCAGGTGGTCTATTTTCTTCAGTTGATGGGGAAGACGGGTGGAGTAGCGGGGTATCAAATGAGATTTAGCAGTGGAAAAAATATTGGTGAACAAACCGTGCAGCCTGACGCATCATATCCCATGGCATAGAACACAGGCATGGCAGTGTGCAACTAATCATCTCCTTTACTCGTTTGGTTTAAAGTGGAGCTACTAGTAAACAAAACAAACAAACAAAGTAAACATCACAGGCACTATTGCATAGGTGTAAAGGGGGCAGCTTCAGTATGCCAGACCAGTATTTTACTTGATATGGATCGTATTAGTATGCGTTTAAACATGGCTGAAATTCTCATATACAGTATTGAGACCACCTGATATCTAGAAAAAATAGTCAAAAGGTCGAAAGTAACATTTGTAAACAATGACCTCTTGCGTATTTTTCTGGGAGCTGCTTGCTCCCACAAACAAAATAGCACCAGAAACAGATGCAGGGAGTTATTACCTTTCCGTTGCTAGTGGATATAGATGTTAGCAGCCTGACACTTTCAGGAAATTTACGTTTTAGGTCATTGTTTACAATTGTTACTTTCGACCTTTTTACGATTTTGTCTAGATATATTAAATTCACCTTGGCTTCATCTACTCAAAATAAACCTTTAAAATATCACAACTGTGGGGAGGAGAGGTTTTATCGGGATCTTTTATAGTATTTCGGTATTATGAGAATTAATCCTGCCCTATTTGAAACAGATGTTACTGACTCCGTGATTCAACTCTCTAGGCTATGATGACCAGTGAGAAGATCGGAGACGAAAGAAGATGAAATCAAAATTTTCGATACGAAGCTTGTGTCGATTTTAATTTTATTTCGAGGTAAACAAATGTTTTTTTTTGTAAGCACAATAGCTGTGTCTGGGTACGAAATAAGAGGAAATATAAAACAAACATCATGACCCAGTTTTGAACTTAGATTTCACATTCTCCGGAATATTTTCAGGTTTCTTCGGTGAAATGAGCTTGTTGGAACCTGGTTGTTAGACACAACATCTAAGCTTTAAGAGCTTTTAAAGGAGCTTCTAAGAGGATTATCATTTTTTTCCCCTTTTCAACAAAGTAGGCAATCTCCTCGAACGAGTCACTCGTAGTTACTTAAATAATACAAACGTCAACTCAATGGTAAAACATCTAAAAAACACTCATTTATCTTAAATGATACATAATCTCGTTCGAAACACTACCGGAAATGCATTGAATTTGCCAAACCAGTAAGCAATACCCGTTCAGGAGCACTTCGATGAACTTTCATTATCTATTTCTGTCAGATAGGCGATTATTTATAAATTTTCCAAAAATTTCCAACTTTGACGAAAAAAAAGCCTTCTTCTCTCACAAACACAGCCAATGTATGCCTTTAAATAATCAAGCAAGTCATACCCATGAGTTTTGTTGATGACGTCAGCAGTCTAAATCCAATATTTTAGTGTTATTGATTGAGTTTCATCGGACTTCAAAATGGACACACTATGCAATAATGAGTGCAATGATTTTATATCTCTATTTGAAATACAATGAAAAAAATCTTAACGCGGAGACGTAAATTTGATCGGCAGCGTTTTGACGTGGCGGCGCACAAGTCTATTCTATGAGGTGATTGTGAGTGTGTGTGTCTGTGTTTATGTGCTGTTCATAGAAACTTACCATTCAACGCAGAAGTGCACGATTTGTGTATGCAAATATTATCGTTTTCAGTTGTGGAAAGCTTTTATTTCAATTTCTTTGTGTGAAAAGTTGTTTTGATTTTCGGCACAAAAAAAACGAAAATAAAAGGATTCGAACTTGTTTTCATTGTGAGCGGGAAAAGTCCGCCTTCAATTCTAATTAGTCTGAAGCTCGTCAAAAAGCGTCCGTAAATGGGTTATTCAATGACCCACGACATTAATTTGATATGACCGGACAAAAAATGCTCTTTGCCATTTTAACCACTCGACGAATGACTGTTTGTTGATGTTTTTATGGAGACTCGCTGAACCGAAAGAGTCCCAAAATTAATGCCGTGGAAAATTAGAAAGCCGCAATTGTGTTGGACGTTGCGATTGTGCCTACTTTGATGGACGGGTTTTCACTGCTGGTGTCGCGCGAGTTTGTGGTTTTTGTGTCATAAAAGTCGATTTTTTTCTACCAAATTAATGACATTCTTGTAGACTGACGACTGAGCTGATGATCTTTCCTGTTTCTTTAAAAATGTTCTGCCCGAAGCAAAATGATACAGCCACTTCACCCGACGTTTCCGGCTGGGGAGCAAAGGAAAAGCGCAACGTGGAAAAATATTTAACTTCCTAAGTTTTCATTTCTTGGGGCAATTTTTGAACATTTCCCCGGCATCCGGGAGAGTGCACCTACTACTTTTTCGCTGCCATTTTCCATTCGCCTCAACAGTAGCGTTATGATCCACATCTTCCAACTTCCGGCTGTTGGAAGAACGGGAGAAGAGAGGATTTGTTTACTTTTGGCAATAAGTTTCGAAACGAAGCAACCGTTGGATTCTTAAGGCCAGTGGTTCCCAACGTTTTGTAGATCTTGATACAGTTTGAGTTTGGTGAATAACTGGATCAAACTGAGTGATCAGTTGTGATGCGACTGTTGAACCTTATTTAAAAAAAATCCATGTAAAATAATTCAATTTCTTGCAGAACGTTTAGTACGGCTTAATGAATTAAGGATGTCAGAGGTGGTAAGGAAGCCAGAGATGGTGAATGTACCTCTTTTTATTTTTGTGCAAAACAGTAACCTGCTGCGAAATTTGAGGCCAACACCAACCGGACTCCAACAACAGTTTATTTGTACAATTCTAGCGAACGCGGAGGATAGAAAACAGAAAGAGAAAAATGTCGCCCTGTTTCTGCCAACTGTTTCACAGGAATCACGCCTAAATCTAGTCTGTTCTATGGAAGATTGCAAACATGATTGCATGGCGTATGAAAGATTGCAAACAATTTCGTTATTAACGCTTCTTGGCTTGGAATCAAACGAGGGGAAATTTTACGAGCCTGTCAATATTCATTATTTTTTCTGTGTTTGTCGCAACTTGAAAACTTTTAGAATGTCATAACATTTTTTTCCACGACGGTTCCCTTCTGCGTTTATTGATTTGGGTCGTAATGAAAAACATGAAAAGTCATGGAAAAAATATCAAAATACAGTACATTTACCATCTCTGTGGCAAACCAGTGATACGGAGATAACTCGCAGCTGATTTCAATTGAAAGATAGTCACAAACGGTCACAAGATACCTGAAAATATGTATCACCAATCCCAACATATTCAAAGAACACAATACAAATAACCATTGAAGTGTTTCTTCAAAATGCTCGATCGTTCAATTTGCAAGTTGAAGACGAAATGAGGATGCCGGTGTTCAAAGACTTTTAGGACACCATGTTATCCTCACGGAAATACCTTAAAGTATTACTTCGCGAGGAAACTGTTGTGCTCCCATGCACTGTTTCGTCCATATCCTTCCGCTGTTCTTCCTTACTTTTCCTGACTCCTCCGACGGCGGAATCGCTGCTTCTCTTCGAGCCAATCGCTGCTTCTCTTCGATCGTACTCATAAGTGTTGGTTGCTGAGAGATTCCCGCCATCATTAATTTATCCCAAAATAGAGTTAGAGCTGTCTAGAGTTTGAAACTCATGCGCAATAGCCAAGTAACTTTTCACGAGTCAACACGGTTTATTGAGATTTACCACGGATTTAATAACAACTCTTCCTATAAATTAAGGATCGAACCCCATGTCAGAAACATTAAAAAATTATACCCCGAGCCCTCGCGGCGCTTTTTTTTTGCAATTACATTTTGAGCCGATAAAGTAGATCTGTCAACCGTTCAAGCTCCACCATAGAGACGTTTCTTTTTTATTGGTAACAAATTCCTCGTAGCTTTTTTTTTTGGGCTGCAAAATGGTGAGTCAACAACTGTGATGGAGCGTTCGTTCCCGCAACATAGCTCTGGTCCTCTCAAGGCCCTACCTCATGCTTCCACGGGTCAAGAGATGACAAAGACCGCCAGCTAAGGGTTGCGTACTTAGCTGGTAGTGCAGCCTGGGCACTGTTGTCCTTCTGACTTCAGCTAGATTGAGGAGGTGCGTGCTGAGCGTCTGTCCACCAAGGAGGTCTGTCCACCAGCGGATCATGGATTCTTCAAGAAGTTCCACCGTATATTTGGAAACGTAGAGTCCCACACTGCTCAGATTACGTTAACAGCGAGAAGACGCCGCAACATGTAGTATTCGACTGCCCAAGATTTGCAACAACAAGTAGCGAAATGCTAGAAAGCAGTGCCGGAGATTTAAACCCCGACAATATCCTGCAGAAAATGTGCCAACATGAAAACACGTGGCACGCGGCGCACAGAGCGATAACGCAGATCATGTCAACGTCGCAGCAATTTTGAGTAGGTTAGACCCACCGTCAGGCACTGAGTCAAGTAGTCTGTGTTTTACGTAGAATCGTTGATGGTCGTCGGGGCGCCTGCGAACTTAAAGTCACTGGACCAACCTCAGCACCTGGCGGAACAGCAAAGAATTAACGGGTCACTTGTCGGGGAAGTACAGGGTAATAGAGCCACCACTGGGGGCTATGTCGAGTAGTTCGTAAAGTAGCAGTAAATACGAGCAAGTTCCATTAATCTCATCAGACCTAAGGGGTCATAAATGACCCCAAAAGGAAAATTGCTGTATAAACTCACAGATTGATTAGAAGTGTACACTTTTTTCGGCAAATTTGTTTTAAATCAACTCTTCTATCTGAAAAAAAAAGTTAATGACTTAGAACATCCTGAATATGATGAAGTTCAGAATGGAAAAATAAAGATGTTATTAATATAGTAAAGCGTTGTTTTAGAATGTTGTACATATGCATACGTATTATTAAATACTCACTGATAAACGTTGAACATTTTTATACCTTTCTGGGATGTTCTAGGTTATCCAAAATGTACTTGAGCTCGGACCGGTAGATCTACAGTTGTAACAGTAGGTTAATAACCTGAGAAAGGTGACGATATGCACTCAACCACGTGAAGTGAATCTTATCTTATCTTAAAATCTCACCAGTAATTATCAAATTAACTTGTGAAGTTCATGTTCTGAAAAATGACCTTGTGTTCAGAACTTAAGATGTACAGTAGTAACCGTAACTTTCTGGGCTATACAAATACGAGAAATATTCCAACAAAGTCAATGAATATTCGGAAACAATGTCTGTTACGATTACCATGATCTAAGAGAAGATTAGAAGTGAATGAACGAAAATAACCAATGTTTAAAACACATAAGAAATGCTTTGAAAGTGAAGACAAAGAGAATCAGAATGAGGAAGTATCAAACCCTGCAAATGCAGTAGCAGAAAAAGAATAGAGGATCAAACACAACAAAAAAAAATGTGAAAAGACACAAAAAACAGAATCTTTCGAATAGAAAAGATAGAGTACAGATGACATTCAAAAGTAGAGGAAGAAAAAAACTACTCTTAAAACCGACTTGTGTGCATTAGATGGTAAAAATGGACGATTCTAAGGAAGTAAAACGTTACTAAACGACACAAAATAAGAAGGAAAGAAAGAAGAGAAGAGTGAAGGTAAATACGCAAAAAGAGTAAACAAATAAAAAGCGTAAACCAAAAAAACAATAGATGAAACTGGAGAGAAGAAAAACAGTACAAGGCAAATTATGGTAGACACGAAAAGAGTCTATAAAACAGGTGAAAAGAAGAAACGTAGGGAAAGAAGCGAGATGGATCGAACATTTCAATAAAGGAAATAAGAATCCTTAAAAATAAAGTCGATCATTTGGCAAGGAAATGATGAATAATGAAAATAACAGTTGATCTTAAGTTATAAACTCCAGAACTGTTTGGATGACCTAGCACATCCCAAAAAAAATACTTCGTACTTCTTTCAATCATTTCGATGTTATCGAGCACCTAATCAATCATTGTACACCAAATTGCTTGTATAATAACGCTTGGAATTGTTTTTTAATGGTTAAATTCCACTATAAATTGCTTATAGGCCTTTGTCGTCTGTGACTGATAGACTTCTTCAGTGTCAAGCCCTGAAGACTAGAGAAGTCTATTAGTCGCAGACGAAATAGGCTTTTCTATCAAAGGATAAGCCATTTCTGGTGAAATTTTCATGTTTACTAGGGATAGCTAAAGCTGATTAAAGCTGAGAAGAATGTAGTTTAGTGTCCATTATACTTATAGAAATGAAGGTGAGCACGAGTTTAGAATTTTAATCTTGTTCTTTGTTCGGCTCTTTACTTACTTTCTGGACATTTGAGCTGAACAAATAATTCAATTGAAAAAAAAATCCAATTATTTGAAGATGGACGATGGCCGGGGTGGGTCTCAATCCAAAGATTGTGAAACGCTGCTCAAGCAATATTGCCATAATATTAGGGCAAAAAAAAGAGAGCCATGGCCAACGGTGGGCCGTTTATCTTCAATTACCGTCATAATCTCCGCCTAATATGTTTGCCATCGTTCCCATTTTCCGGTTGGTCGAGCTTCCGCGGTAAAATATCACACCGGTTGCCCATCCACGGCGCAATGCCATTCACGCAATTTCTTCTTCATCATTTCGATTCTTTATGATGGGACACGATTCGCTTCCTGCTCCTTCCAGATAACGAGGGAGGGAGAAGGCAAATAATTGCTTCCAGCGAATCCATTCAAATATCAACGTCCAAATCTTTATCCAGCAGTTCAGTCTCTTCTGTTTACCTACTCCACTCCATTATTCAGTTTTATCGAAATTGCTCTCCAGCTTCGAGGGGAAGATTTTTAATATCGCTGATGGGAGGGATTCGAGGAGCAAAGGGGCTTTTTCCTCCTGCTTTATCGCTCACCTGTGTCAATATTTCTGCAGTGCACTGAATTATTTGCGGTAAGGAACTTCGTTTTTCCCTGTGTACAATGTGCGGTAGAAATATGTAGTCGTATCAGGTTGCCATCAGGTGATTGGTTTTCTTGCGTGCAGTATTTTCGGGGGAACATTTCAACGAAATTAAAGCCTTTTTCCAAATTTGGCTTTGATTGCTGAGCGCTGGTGGGTGAGCACGGGTTATTAGACTAATTACTGAATGTTGATACAAAGACGGGTAATTTGGAGAATATATTAAAACTTCTCATTGCTAAGCTTAACCTCATCGCAAGACATCCCACGTTCAAGACAACTAAAAACCCACTTCGCCCACCTTTTCCATCGGACCAAGTCGACACGGAACGCAACAGTCAGCCAGGAGGCAAACTAGGATTAGATCGTGGCAACCGAGTGCCGACCACCGCATCATCAACGCCTACTTATGCATAGATTAAAATGAAAATTTATAGAACCTGATTATTACGCTTGAAGCGGCAAACAGTTTCGTTAATTACGGAATCTTACCAACACGGGCTGCCAGCTGCAGATGCACCGACGTTGTTCCGACGAGAGCGGAGAAAATAGCCCAAGCAGCACTATAAATTTCCAACCGGAACACGGCGAACATTGTACGATATTTCATCTTGTTGATCCTGTTCGCCATTCCCCGCCGCCCTCGACCGATGGCTGTTTCGCATTCAGATGCCGCAATTTTCTGAAAAGATGCAGAAAAATGCAATTACTGGGTGGAAAATGGATTGCAAGTTTTCTTTTGTCAGATGGAAAATGCATTTGCAGAAGAGCATCAAAGGATCAGCGGGTTTCCTTCGTTTCGTTCGGTTATGGGACAATTGAGTTTATGTTGTAATCGAGGACGATACTCCCAAGCCTCGAATCAACAAATGATAATGCTATTAGTATACATAATTACCGCCTCTCGCAGCCACCAACCGGAAACGTGCTGAAATGCGAATCCCAAGTGGCTCGTAAACAAACTTTACTCCTGCTCTAATAACAATAATCTAAGAAGGCCACCGGCAGGCGCCACCGCTGCAAAACTTTTGGCCATCCTTGTTTGCTGTTGCCAAAGTAACCCCGCCGTTTGATTGATACACTGAAATAAATTCATGGATTGATTTTTTGCATTCGTGATTAATCTCTGCGGAAAATATGGCGCGAAGTTTTGTTCTGAGTGCTCGCCCACCTTAAACCGTCTGCTGGCGCCATCGTCACTAATTAAAGTTTCATTGACTGGTTCGGTGGTTTATTATTCCGGAACGTGGAGAAGTTTGGGGACCAGACGCGGAAACGTTCGGTCGATGTGATGGGAAAAAGTTTTCTTGTAATGAGTGAGTGGTGAAACGTGATGCTGACGATTGAATGGCTTGTTGTTCGGAAATGATTATTTCGCAGCATTCATGTGATGCTAAAATGAGAGGGTGATGTCTAGCTAGACCTTAAACAATATATTTGATTATAATGTTTAACATTTGAAATATCATTTTTATCAACATGAAACCCTAACATTGGATCGCAATTTCTGCTAGAACCAAAGATGTGAAGAGAAAGTATTGATAGGTCCGATAGCTTTCGGCAGGGTGTGAAATTGAATAGAAGCAGTTTTAAATTGACACACACTTTTGCCATACATCCCCATGCAGGGTAGGGCAAGGCAGGAAGCTATTGGACCTATCAATACTTTCTCTTCATATTTTTCGCTCTTGCAGAAATTACTTTCCACTCATAGGGTTGCATGTTGATAAGAAGGATATTTCCAATTTCAAATATTATAATTGATTGCTTGTGTTATGCAACAACAAATTACATGATTTGAGTTAAGTTTTTTCATTTAGACCACCTTAAGCACGTCGAGCAATAGAACTACCGATCCTCACTAGCGCCTCATTTATCTTTAAATGCATATCTGGGTCACGGCTTCCAAAATGATCCTATCTACAGTACCGTAGAGCGAGGTGACTTCAATCAGCGGGGTGACTTCCACCGCCAAGTCCGATATTTATTCAATTTTAAATTATCCTTCTCGAAGTGCCTGAATTTTTTAAAGCTTTGAACCAAATATATTCAGCATTTATTAGGGTATATAAATGCATTTTGTTTTAAGCATTTCTCTAATTCCTTCGCTATAAAATAATATATTTTTAAAAAATGCTCCTTATGGTACTTTTTACCAAGCCCAAGAACAATCATATATTCAAGCAATAAAATGATTTTTAAAAAAATCGACAACAACATTTTCAGATGACTTAAACATTCGTCTCTCTAAGCTTATCGAAAAAAAAAAAAATTTTATACATAAACAAATTAATGAATAAAAAAAATATTTTGATCGAAAATTAAAGCTTGCTTCAGATAGAATTGGAACAAAAACAATTGCCTGTATTTCAGTTATTTATTATTGAATTCAAGATCTTTTTTTATACAAATGTAGCGTTTTCTTCATACTTTTAAGAAAAAATACGGATGAAATTATTCGTCACTGTTTCGAAGGAATTCTCGATTTTTTCCTGTAACACGGCTCATTAGGCGGCGCACACCTTCTTCGTCCATTGTTTTAGCTATCTTATTCCACTAGGTCTTCATTTGATTGATGTCTTTGACAACCTTTCCCTTTGCCTTGAGTCTCCTCTTCATGATTGCCCAGTATTTCTCAATAGGGCGGAACTGGGGGCAGTTGGGTGGGTTAAGGTTTTTCGGAACAACCTGGACCTCTTTCTCTGCATACCATTCTTGAACGACTTTGCTGTAATGACAGCTTGCCAAATCTGGCCAAAACATTACGGGATGGTTGTGGAATCGAATGAACGGCAAAATTCGTTTTTGGAGACACTCTTTTTGGTATAGTTCCGACGTCATTGTCTTATTTATAACGAAAACTTTCGTTTTTTTGCCACAGCTGCAAATGCCCTGCCAAATCATGAATTTTCGTGCAAATTTGTCGGCAAAAACAAATTTAAATTTGGATGGAACATCCCCCCGAGCCATTGCCAAGTATAATTTTTGACCTGGGATTGCCCGAAGTCAGCCTTGACATAGGTTTCATCGTCCATCAGAAGACACCCGTCGAACTTGGTCAGCACCTGGTCGTATAGCTTCCGAGCACGGATTTTGGCCACACTATTCTGTTTTATGGTCCGATTTGGCTGTTTGCTAGCTCGATACGACTTGATTCCTTCCCGGAGTCGAGTTTTCCTCACGGTACTATGGGCAGCACCGAATTTTCTGGCCAAATCACGGTCCGACAGATTGGGATTCCTCTTAATCGTCTTCAAAATCTTACCACGCAGTTTCCGGTCGACAGTTCCACTCCGACGATTGGCTTGAGGCTTCCGAATCGTCGTCAATGTTTCCTTATACCGTTTGATAACGCGCCATATGGTATTTCTGGGCAATTTCAGCTGTTTAGCTAGCCTAGATGCAGACCACAATGGATTTTCCAAATAACTGTGCACATTTTTTTCCCATCTTTCGACTTCCATGTTGATTGTTTACAAAGTACAGTCGATTTGCGGAATGTCAAAAATACATGTGGGCGTCAAGAACTTCCAAATCCGTCCACCAAGAGCGCCACAATATGAGCAAAAGTTTGTTCCAATTCTAAATGAAGCAAGCCTTAAGAGCAAACGAATAAACACGGCAACCTTCTCGAAGTGTTGCACTACCTTCCAATCTGACAAAGGGTTTGTTTTGTTTTGTTCTGTGTAGGAAAAAAAGAGAGAAAGTACTTGAAAAAAGTTGGTGGAAGAGCTCATTTACAGTACAGTTCCGAATCGATGGATGCTGCGTTGGAGGCAGTACGAAAAAAACGATATTCGCTGCGTGAAGCTGCTCGGACCTACAGCATTCCTTACAGCACCCTTCATGATACACTCAATGGACGGCACCTGCAGACGGTTGGTGGTCAGACAATCTTAACCGATGCCCAGGAAGCGGATCTCCGGGAAACTATCAAAATTGTAGCTGAATGGGGATTCCCTTTGACTCCGGCCAGCGCAAAGCTACTGGTAAACAGTTTTCTGGATAGTAACCAGATGAAAACGCGATTCCACAACAACAATCCCGGTAAGGACTGGTTCACTTCTTTTATGAAGAGATCGCATACATTGACCACCCGTTGGTCAGAAAATATAAAGCGGAATAGAGCGAAGGTGAGTCACGCCGTTGTGAATGAATATTTCGACAACTTGGCGGAAACGATTCGAGATGTTCCTCCAGAGAACATTATAAATTTTGACGAGACAAACTTCACCGATGATCCCAAATCCTAGAAGGTGATTGTAAGAAAGGGACAAAAGCATGTGGAGAATGTTTTGGATCACTCCAAAACATCCTACTCCGTGATGTTTGCCGGCGCTGCGGATGGAAAAGTTCTACCACCATACGTTGTCTACGATGCATTGCACTTGTACCCTACATGGCCGGAAGGTGGTCCAAAAGGATGCCGGTATAACCGTACGGAATCCGGTAAATTGCATAACTTAGTTGTTTCATTTACAAAAAAAAAAAACTTATTTTTAACTTTCATTTTTAGGATGGTTTGACCACATTGTATTCCAGGAATAGTTCTATACCATTGCATTGCCATACTGCTGAAGCCTTCAAAATGGCAAACCGACAGTGTTAATCGGCGATAACGTTGCGTCACACCTTTCGGTCTCAGTCATCAAGAGTTGCTTGGAAAATGGTATAAAATTCGCCTTCCTGCCTTCAAACGCAACACATTTGTGCCAACCACTTGATGTTGCTTATTTTCGACCCTTGAAAAAATCCTGGAAAGTTACATTAGAGGAATGGAAGAAATATTCAAAAGGATGTGTTCCTAAACACAAATTCCCACAACTCCTCAAAAACGTCCTAAACGCCCCATATTTTCTTGATTTCCTACCCATATGGGACGGATATGCAATTCACGGCAGTGTTGGCGTCCTTAAACCGGTTTAGTACCGAATTAAAAACGACATGAGTGAGGTATTTCTGTTTGTCTAATATTATGGTGAACTACTGAAAAATAACAATGGATGGGTCGCTCAAAAATTATGTCATGCTTTTAATGGAAGGGAGATTTGGGAATTGTGATAATCTGTACACAAAATTTAAGGTCCATAAAAAAACATGACAAAGGGGGAGGGTTTTGAAAATGGTCCTTTTTTGCGTGACATAATTAATGAACGTTCCCTTTAGGGAACGGTCCACCCCTGTGCTATTCGGGAAACATCTGCATCAAACGGTTTGCATAAAAATTTGGTGTTTTTTAATTCATTTAAGCACTTCAAATGGATAAAATTGATTTTTATCGAAGTCACCCCATTACTGAAAATTGGCCGCGGGAATTAAACAATTTTTTTAAAGTTCATCTGACTTAATAAATTTTTAAAATTTCTGTGTAATGTTATACTACAAATACCAGCACTGGTTTTAAAAAAGTAAAATAAAATTTTAAAGATAATTATCATAGAAAATTTCAAGAAATAGTTCAAAAAGTGATCGAAGTCACCCCGTTTTACGGTACATATTTAGTGAAAATTGTATCATGTATTTTATACATTCAATACTGTACAAAATAAAGAACGCACCTGATGCAATTAAATTCAAATTGCTATAACTTTTTCGGCATAAGATATTTCAATACAGTTCATACGGGTAAAATGTCGTACTTTTACTTCATAAAATTTAAACCACATTATTAGGGCATCGTCAACGGCGATCCAATTCGTCGATTGCAGTTATTTTTTAGAGCAAACGCAAAAACAGCGCTTCACCGGTGTTTTAAATTTTGTTTTATACTGGATCTATTTTGCTGGTGTTTTGATCTATTCTTTGAAATTTGAAACAAGAAAAATGCCGGTCCAAAACACTACACGCTACATGATAATACCTCTTATTGAGTTAAATTTCAGCATTTACTAAACAATAACTCAATTTTATTGCGTATATTCGGCGGTATATTTATGAGTTGAAAAGTAACCGTGTTTGCTGCGTGTGATGCTGGAGGTTGACAAAAAGTTGTGTTGCTCGCCTCAGATGCTTATAATTACGTCTTGTTGCTCCCGGTGCTAGTGAATTGTCTTTTCGTTTCATCCCCATTTAACGAATACTTGACTTAGTTTTTTTTACAGTCACTACATTTTCCGAAAAACGCTGACTAGATCGAAATGTGGAGGTTCCGAGATTCCTAATCGTATTTCGATTGCTCGGAATTGAAAAGTAATGAAGTCTTCAAAGTAAACAATCTGTTTATTGATAGACTGGTCATGACAAGCACTTGCAAATAGCTCATACAGATAAATTTTGGAAAAGCCTCTAGCTGACTCTAGTTGTCGTATAATGTCCAGGAGCACTTCCCTTGGCATGCGAAAATGCAGAAAGTGCTTCTCGTTGCAGGTTTGTGTGTCGGTAAAGTAGTCCAGGAACAACTTTTGATGACCGGAACAGAAATGACGGTCGACTTGGGGCGTCATCCAGGATATGACCCTCTCCGTTTCGACTCTCGTTTATCCGTTGCCAAACTACAAATCAGCATTATCTAATACCGTTCTATTGAATTGCATGCATTAACACACTCACCTTCAGCCAAACGAAAGAGCAAGTATTCCTTGTGTTTGTGAAAAATCTCCGATCTCTGTAAAAAAAACTTCTGATTTCTGATATTGAATGATCGACAGTATGACAGGATGTTGGCGGGTTTAACAACAAGATATACAACACCGGTGCGGGGAACGTAAATTTGGTCTATTTAAGCTAGTTCTATTCAAGTTTCACTGATGCAAATCAGGTATAAAGTTGATCTAAAAATAGACCGCCGCTGAAGATGCCCTTACATCTTTATAATGCATGTATTTTAAATAGTTTGATAAAAGGCCAGCATGAGTCGCTTTTCAGCTGGATAAAATAAAGTACGCACTACCACAACCACAACTGTGTAGTTTTGCGTACAGCGTGCGAATGCTTTCCTACCCCTCGAACTGCATAGAAACGTCAAAACAAAAGCGCTTGTTTGTTGTTAAAGTATCATATCAAGTGTGTTTCAATCCGATACGATCCGACAAATTTCTCTAGATATCCGCAAACTCATCGTTAAGAAGCGCCAAGAGGACCTTTCAAACTGCGAAATAGCTCGGAAATATGAATTAATTGAGGCAAGAGTGCGAAAAATATGCAAGAAGTACGAGGATCTCGGAAGTGTGGCATACAGAGCAGGTGGAGGGAGGAAACGGAAGACAACAATCAATGATGATCGCCGAATTGACCGCGAAGTGACTAAAAACCTATCGATCACCAGCCGTGTTATCGAGGAAAACGTTATCTTGAACACATCCGATCGAACTGTGCGCAGAAGACTACATGAAACAGGTTAAAAGAACAGCTTTGTCCAACGCCGACTTTTGATTCGCAAGGTTTGTTTGTTTTGCTGTTAGCATTTATTTGAGACTAATTATGACTCCTGTAGGATCAAACGTCTCAAAATTACATCGAAAAGCCATTAGACTTCTGGAAGGTTCTTCAGAGTGAAGTTCGAGCTCTTTGGTCGTAAATTGAGGGCACGAGTCTGGACAAAATCTGGCGAGAAATATGTCGGTGTAAATAGCATCTACTTGTTGACCGGTTTCGAATACTAGAGATGGTATGCCGTCTGAGCCAATCCAGTGGAGGATTTCAGTTACCTTCCAGCGGAAACGGTAAACCGGTAAGCCGAGGAACATTTGAGGTGGCTGCGTCTACATCCTGGAGATTTAGATGTTCACTGGTGAAAACGTTGCTGAACTGAGAGCGAAACATATTTGCGACATCCGATATGGAGTCGGCTCCAATCAGACCGTTGGTCATTGTAGGGGGTAGTCCAGATTCCGTTCGTAGGTCATTCACCAAAAGCTTTCTGGTTTGTTTTTTTAGCGGCTTTGTAGACGATCTTGAAAGGCGTTGATCGAATGATTGTTGAGTTGCTAGTCGGTACTTGGTGTTCAACTTCATATATATCGCTATCGTAGAGTCAGTATGGTACTTGCTGTGTCACCGGAGAGCAGCTTGCTTCATCCTTTTGAGGCGTTTGAGATTGGCATTAGACCAGGCTGGCTTAGGTGGCTCACGACTGAACTTGACGGGTACGAACTGGTCGATAGCGTATGACAGGATGCATGATATCGTTGCTGCAGCTAGGTAAGTGTCAAAGTCTCGAAGAATTTCGTCCCAATCGAAATGAGTGAAGAAATCGTTAATCCCATCGAAATCAGCCTTTCCGAAATCGTAAGAAACGCTTGCAGACGTTAGTGGCGGAGGAAGACGGTAGTGTCTCAAGCTGCAAGCAGGAAGGCAACCAGGAAGAGCTTGTTCAGTAAAAAATGAGTACTTACCTGGATAAGCAGGCTGGAGAACACCTTCAACACTTTCGATAGTTCGCGACGACTCCGATGAACGATGGACTGCATCGAACTGAGAAAATGTCTCCGCAATGCTGTCTACGGTGCGTCGCGGTACTTCTTCAAAGAAGTCTTCGCCGTGAAGTCAGCAATCGGTGGTTTCCATAGAGGTTGAAGCTTGGTGAGAAGTTTCTGGTTCGGGAATCCAATTGTTTTTTTTACGAATGTCTTCGAATTCTCGGAACAAAATATCGCTTGTCCATGAAGACGTATCGCAATCTGCTGTTCGAAATTTTGAATCGACCCCAACTTTGAACAAAATAAAGTTGTAGAAGGATTTTCGCTTCCATTATAAACTTCATAGTTTATACAATGTATCATAGTTTATACAATGTATCATAGCCTTGAGAAAGAAATTGAAAATTATTTTACAAAACTTGGGAATTTCATGGGTGATCTTAAAGTATGCCAAGATGAGTATATTTGGAATTTCAATGTGCTGTTCCGTTTCTTTGCACCGTTATACTCCTTTGTAGTGGATCTCATTGGTTTAATTTATGGCCTTCACATATTGATCAATGATCTTGTTGATCTAGAGCACATGATAGGTTTTCTTTTCACCTAAATATTAATTAAAAAAGACAGTGTTGGAATCTATGGTTTGATCACGTAATACGATGGGCTGGGCATGTCGCAAGGATGTCGAATGAAAGTCCTGGTAAAATAGTACTCGAACACGAACCGTCAAGAAGAAGAAGCGCGCAACCAACAAGGTGGATCGATCAAGTAGTAAGCAACCTGCGGACTCTACGCAGGCAGTGAGGCTGTCGAGGTACAGCCATGGACCGATCAACGTTTGCATTAAAAAAATGGACTTTTTTTTCGGATGGCGATAAAAAAAGCTAAGACAGATATTTGCTTTTGATAAATTTTGCGAGCGGCCTTCCGGCAGTTAACAGAAAACATGCGTGTAGGCATGTTTTTGAGTTCTTTCTTCGTTTTATTTATCAAGTCCTTCTCAGTTTTTGCGACAAAAGTGTTGGAGTAGATCTTACGATTCAAGTGGGCCCAGAAATTCTCGATGGGACGCAGCTGGGGGACGTTGGGTGGGGTCACCGGCTTGGGTACCACATCGATATTCAGCCGCTCCATCTCCTCCAACGGTCGCTTCGAGTAGTGGGTCAGAATACCGCGTCTTCGTCCTTATGGTATTTCTTGATGGACGGCGCAACTTCCGGGAGGCCTTTTGTACTATAAATTTTCGCGTTCACGACCAGTTCGGAGCGAAAGAAGAGCAGCTTTGACATCCCATTCTCGATAATTGTCAGCCACAGCAGCACCTTTTTGGGGAGCTTGGTGTGTGAAATAAACTTCACCTCGGAGCTCACTTCCTTCGTGAGGGAAGTAAAATACGAAGTGCCCTGCCAGTCGTTGCCATCCACGGTGAGATAGGTCTCTTCGTCCATCACCACCGCCACGTCGCGATTCGCCGGGAAAATCGAGTTGACCATCTTATTCAGCTGCTGCCGCTGCGTCATTGCCTGCAGCTCCGAAACCTGTGGACGTGACTTCCGCTTCCTGACATGTATGTTCATGTTCGCCAGGTACTTTTTCACTGTTTGGCCGCTTAAACCGACCTCCCGGCCAAGCGCACGCGGTGATGTAGCCACTTTTCTCTCGGTCTTCCTCTTCAGCATCCTTTGTAGCTTCTTGTCGCTTGGGGTCGTCGGCCGTCCGGAACCGGGCTTTCTTTCGATGCTCTGATGATTGTCTAATAGTGCCAAAATGTTTTAGATGCGAGAACGGGGGTATCCGGCGTCCACAAAGTGCCACACGATGTCCGTTTCCGACGCGGCGGGGTGCCGTTCTTTGAACGCGCACACTTCTGAACGGAGTTGCTTTACTGTTTTTGACATCACGGTTAGAGCTTGACTGATAAAGCTGTAAAATTTTGTCTGCAAACTCATAGGTCATATGATTGATGCTGCATGGATTTGTTTGCCGGTGCAAGTAAAGGTAAACCCATGAAAAATCGGCTATTTTTGTCCATTTGTTTTAATGCAAACCTTATTACCATCTGCACATGAGGTCGCCATCATGGGGCACATTATGTTGATGGAATGTTGGAGACACGACATCTACAAGATCATCTCCTTACTGGACTTACACAGAGAAAAATAATTTATTTTAACAGGGGTGAATAAACGACAACGAAATTGTATGCAATCTTTGATGCGCCATGCAACAATGCTTACAATCTTTCATACAACAGGCTTGATTCAGGCGTTATCTGGCTTCTATTTACATGAATTATCCCATTATTTTCTGTCAAATCTAGCATTCCCTCTATGTGCATTAGATATTAAATTAAATGATTCTTTCTATCGGTGTATCTTTGTTCGCCTTAAAGCACTCTAATTTTCAAGATTCTGTCTATGAGTTGATGAGTGAGTAAATCAATCGTCCCCCGCTGAATTTAATTGACCGCCAATTTTGTTGCCGTTTTCCTGGCTTACTCAAAAATTAAAACCATAAGGAATAGTCCAACTCCAAACCATCTCTTAAATTTCAACACCCAAATTCATAATAGAACTGACTCCATAAAGTGGAATCCCTCGAATCCCCTCACTTCAACTGGGCTATCTCGTCGGCTTCTACCTGTCGATAAGATTACAACCAACGATTTTTCCACCGGACCATAAATTATCTCAACCGTCTGACGCTCCACCAACTGCGCCATTATTGTTGCGGGCGCACGAAGTTCGAAGCAGCTCGCCGGAAAGGATTACCGAAGGATTTTGGTGGCGATTGGCGTTTTTGGCTTCCTGAATTCCAACCCACTCCCACCGACGGAGAATAACAGCGACGACGACGACGACGATAAAAATGTGATAAATTACATCGGATCAAAATGGATAAGATAGAACTTTAAAGGAACAGTCAGTAAATTGTACTCGGGACCGATCGGCAGCCGATTATGATGGGGATCAAGGTTTTATTGATTGAATTTTATTCCCAAGAGAATGGTCTAACCGAAATCCATTAGTGCGGAAAGCACCCGCATGTTTGAAGACATCTTTTGTCGATTCAATTATCAAACAGCCTGTGTAGCAAAATCAATAAACATCTTTCCCATTTTTTTGTTTTTTGAGATGCAGAATCGTAGCAGCCCGTAGCTCCGTTGCCAGGATCAAACGTTGGCATGCCTCATTTGCTGGAAGAAATTCACTCGGTAGGACCTCAGCAGGCTATTGCTGTGGAAATGAAAAATCTCCATCAACCGGATGTGAGCCCGTAAATAACAAGGTACTTCCTGTTTCCGTTCGGCACAGCTTGAATTGATGATAATGTTTGCTGTAATTAGGTTCTGCCAATAAATTGCAAACCCTTTCCTCCATTGCTGGAACTTTTTTTTGTTCCTTTTCAGAGAAAAACACTTATCGCTTTTCGGAGGGCTTTATGGTTCACTTCCTTCCTGAGATTTGTTATTTTTCTCCACTGTAACTTTCTGGTTTTACAACACATTGAGATACCTTCGTTAAAATTAATGGCTACAAGGAGTGATTATTTTTAATAGCAAAACGTAACGATTGAAGCAATTATCGACTCCCGATGCATTCACAACTCATTTAGTGTAAGTTGATGTGTTTCCGTCATTATTGCAGCTAAATCTAATATGCGATGCGAGAAAGCACTTTAATATGCTCTCGTAATTAACGTTATAAGCAAGAAACAGGTTACGAAGCTTCTTCCATTCCATCCACTAATTACAGACCCCTGCGACAAGACAGTTTCATCATCATCTCATTAACCAACTCGAGCATTTCTTTCATCAATGCTTGCTTTACTTGCTTGCTCAATGACACACCTCGTAAAAGGAAACTAGCTGCTCCTCAGAAGCGCAACGTCATCATAGTTTCGCCATAAAACTGTCATCATCAACGGCAGTAAAAAGTGTAACACGACATGGCCCCAGTCTGCTGATGACGGCCGTATAGTAATCCTTTTGAACTCGCCCGTCAGCTTGCTCTTCCTGCGCTGTGAGTGGCGAATGGATAAAAACACTATTTTGTCATCCTTGAAACTGCGTGAAAAATGTCAAATAGTAAGGTTGTCTTGATTTAAGATAAGAGCTTGCGGGATGATCAAATTTACTTTTCACTGCTTGTATACAATATGAATAAAAGCATTGCATGAGTC
Organism: Aedes japonicus; assembly: GCA_034211315.2. NCBI lineage: Eukaryota > Metazoa > Arthropoda > Insecta > Diptera > Culicidae > Aedes > Aedes japonicus. The sequence goes on along the minus strand of JASCZW010008724.1, from coordinate 3,191 downwards.
TGAAAATGAACGTCAGTCAACCTCAATCTAAGTAAAAAAACGTTCGATTGAATTCTAAAAAAAAATTAATTGACCCTAAATTTTCATGGTTGACCCGTGAGATTTCATTAAATTTGGGAGATGCCAAGGAAAATTCAACTCATTATAATTATTCAATTCATATACTTTGGGAAAGATTCTTCCAAGTAACAATTTCAGTTTCATGATGGTTCTGAAGACCACGATTTCGACTTCTAGAATGATGCGTCTTTGTTCAGACTACCATAGCATTACATTCGATGCAAACCGATTGAAATAACTTCTTTGTCACAAAGTTGGGTGTCAATCAAGTTTTCAAAACCCATTTTTGAAGATTATCTGTAGCAATACCCGTATTTCGTCTACAATGTGCGGATTTTTTCAGTGTCGTGTACTAGACAATTATGTAAGTCTACACATTGAAGACGGAAATACGCGTATCTGTCAGTATAAGCAATAAAGGTTAGAATTGACTGGAAATTGCTGATCTTTCGTCTCATTCTCTCGTAATATAGTTATATTTGTTGGAAGTATTTATCTTAAACCCAATCTTCACTGCTTCCCGTTTTAGTCTTGTGCACTCCGCCATAACCCTAAATGTTCTCCCGACAATGTCCACGTCATCAGCAATGCAGGTAAATTTACTGGATTTGTTGAGAATTTTGCCCCGCTTTTAATGGCGATCTCTATCCGTTTTCTACTGGATCAATTTTTTTGGCCCAATTAATCGATATTTTGAATCGATCCTTTACTGTTCGATTTTTGACAAAATCGATTTTTTTTTGGAAGAATCGATTTTTAAACTCCCGAATTCTTTTTAACAAAACAGGTAATCAGTGACTGATTAAGTGATTGCAACATGTTAAAATGTTAGTACAACCTGCCACACCTATTCTGACCGACATTGATCAATATCAAGAATCGCCCTCACCTAGCACTAAAGGGTGATACGGTCAAAATTTGGTCAAGGGAAAACGCGTGTAAATCGGTGAAATCGTTTATTTAAAAAATCAAATTAAATTTCTTTTTCAAGTTCAATTAGTATAAAATTCAGGAAAAATATTCAGTTAGGCTTCCGCTTTTCCAAATCCGAATTGCCGGGCCTTACGCTTGACCCCTGCCATCAGATTTTGTACAGCCACCTTGTCCACCTTCTTCGCCGCAGAAAGCCAGTTTGCCTTGAACTGCTGCTCGTCCTAGCAGTTTTTTGGTACTTCTTTAGGTTCCGACTTGACAATAGCCCAGTATTTCTCAATTGGGCGGAGCTCTGGCGTGTTGGGAGGGTTCTTGTCGCCTGGGAACCACCTGCACGTTGTTGGCGGCGTACCACTCCATGGCCTTTTACCGTAATGGCAAGATGCCAAATCCGGCCAAAACAGTACGGAACAACCGTGTTTCTTCAGGAAAGGCAGCAGACGTTTATTCAAACACTCTTTCACGTAAATTTCTTGGTTGACAGTCCCGGAAGCTATGAAAATGCTGCTTTTCAAGCCACAGGTACAGATAGCTTGCCAAACCAGATATTTCTTTGCGAACTTTGACAGTTTCGTGTGCTTGAAAATATCTGCTACCTTTCCCCTTCGCTTTTGCCGTATAAAACTCCTGTCCCGGAAGCTGCTTGTAGTCGGCTTTGACGTAGGTTTCGTCGTCCATTACCACGCAGTCAAACTTCGTCAGCATCGTCGTGTACAGCCTCCGGGATCGCGCTTTGGCCGTCGTATTTTGTTTATCATCGCGATTTGGAGTCACTACCTTCTTGTAAGTCGATAGTCCGGCTCGTTTTTTGGCTCGATGCACGGTTGTAGACGATACACCCAGCTTATTTGCGGCATCTCGGAGAGATAGGTTAGGGTTTCGCTTGAAACTACCGGCAACTCTCTTTGTCGTCTCAGCGGCTTCCGGTTTTCGATTTCCCCCGATCCAGACTTCCTGGCTGTCGACAAACGTTCCCCAAACACTTTAATTACATTTGTAACGGTTGATTTGGCAACTTTTAGCGATTTTTGCCAACTTTGCGTGCGAGTAGCTCGGATTTTCGCGATGCGCGAGCAAAATTTTGATACGCTGCTCTTCTTGCTTGGACGGCATTTTGACAACTGAAGAGTGAATTCCAAAATCAAAATAGAGAGCAACATTCTACACACACACCTTCAAAATGAGGGGTGTTCAGGTTTTTAAATGCAAAATTGAAAGAAATACGTCAAGTTGATATTGACCAAATTTTGACCGTATCGCCCTTTAGATACACTTTGAACTTTGACATTTACCTCCTTGTTTTGGTGTTGTGCTCGAGCCCGTTCGGCGTAATTTGTACCAGTCACTGTCGTTTCGGTTTAATTTACGTTTTTTTGTCTGCGTTTAAAAATAATGGTTGGGAAAAAGCGACGAGAGGTACAAACTAAGGAAACTGAGTGCATGCACTCGCCTTACATTCATGGGTTCGCTGATCTCTCTGATGACAATTTATTCACACGAAGTCAATCCAGTTACATTTACTCATACGCATGGTGACTCCACTTTGACGAAAGTGAGTAACTGTTCCCCCGATGTCAGGTATTTACTATCTTGTTACGTGAGAAGAGAGAGAGAGACGGCAATAGCCAGAAAATTGTTGATATGTAATGAGCCTGTGCACGCTGCTATAAATATAAATCTTTTGTCTTTTTGACTTTTACTGTGAGCCGTGTTTTAGTGTTTGTCTCCCTCCCATTCCTCTCGGGATGCTTGAAAACATGGCTCACAGTAAAAAGTCAAACTTTTTATATCTTATATTAGAATGAATCGCCAGACACCTCCTGATGAACTGTCACTGCATACTCGTATCGAGCAGCTGCTTGTTTTCCGGATGCAGGATTCGTTTGAAGGAAGTTTTTCAAGCGCATTTTTTGAATGAAAAGCAGAAAGATTGATGCGGCTGTGAGCGGTTTTCGGCGATGTTTGGAACAAGTGATTTTTTTAAATTGCTTGTATATAAGTAGTGTAAACATTCGATCAAGTGTAAAATGTGTTTTTTGAGATAAAATTATTGAGATTGAGTTGAGATAGAGTTAGAAAGTTTAAAAAATCACAAAAATGCGTTGTTATCATTAAACAATGTTTGCGAAATCTTATTGATCCGTTGAATGCGAGAGTCACAAGAAATAAGGGAGATGTACCTATACTAATCTCATCCT
>JASCZW010008723.1:0-48027 GCA_034211315.2 Aedes japonicus | reverse complement strand
TTGACTGAGCCAACGAATACAAAAGAATAATGTGGAAAATGTTTCGTCCGGGAAATAACAAACCCGGTCAAATTAGTAGCAACCAACATATCGTGTTGTGAGGCATCATTCATAGCTGAATGTTTAACTGTTATTCAATTATAAAATATACTTAAAGGCTTCTAAAATTAACACGATCTTGAATTTAAATCCTTTATAGCATCATGAATTCATCTATCCACATCATAAACTACCATATGCTTCCGTGCTTTCAATGCTTTTTCTCTCCCGTAAACGTTCCATGGACTTCACTACGTGAGCATTACCACGTTTTTCTTCAATTCTCGCCAGGTGAGATAGGGACGACGTGAATCGTGCGCCTGAATTGCGATACGCAATACGCGAATGAGCACACTCACGCCGAGAACAACTCAAAAGTAAACAAAATTCAAGTTTGGTTAAAAGCAAAAGCTTGGAAGCTTTTACAGTACAAACTGCTTAGATAATCTTACCGTGTGCTTTTCTCATCAGTTGACTATGCTCGCTACCAGGTGGCATATCAGATGCCGGGTTTGTCGCACGGAGAGAAAAAGGGTCACCAGAAATAAATAAACACCACTTATTCAACCATAGTTTTATTTAGATCAATCATTTTTTCAAATTGGTTTCAAATGTATCTTACTTCGTAACAGTGAGCTCAACTTAATCTAATACCTGCTATAGCTTCATGTTGTATTCTAGTTCTTCTCAAAACGTCCGGACCATTGCCTAGATTTATTAAATATTGTATATATTTTGTGTCGGTTTGTTGTGTAAACAGCCATCAAGCGGAGATCTATTTCCCCGATAACCTCTTGTTCACAGACTTTTTGCTACCATAAAAGCATAGTATGTTCTTAGGAACATTGGATCATTACAGTTTATAAGTTCAGTATCTGGTTTCGAATTTAAAGCTTTTTATTCATCTGTTCTTGCTCAAAGCAATTCCGCTGAATGGCAAATGGAAGACATTAACTTCAATTTTGTTTGTCTATGATTTATTTTCGTGAATAGCATACAATTTAGTTGGGTTCGATATGGTCTCGTTCTGTCCGACAGATTGAGCTGCTCAAATTTTTGTCTTTCCTTGTTTCGAGAAATCTTTATTCTGGGTTTCTTTGTTTATTGTTTCCTGTTTTCACTAGCACTTGCAGTTATAAATATATAAGAAACTCGTTATGTCTTATGGTAAAAAAATATTAGAGATAGGTTCAAAATCACAATAGTTTCGGTTCTAAATCTAAATATATCTACCAGCATAGCGTAAGATTCTTTTCTATGGGCAATTTCAACATGTTTGAATATGGATTTAAATAGTGATCCTCATAGTAAGGTGTAGGAGGGAGCGGTAATTTCAACCGAATCGTGCAGAAAGAACTATCAAAATCGAATCCAATCGAACATATTTTGATCTGCGGCAAGTGTTGTCAGCCTTTGTGAGCAACGAAAACATCATTGTCAAATAGTCGGGTTGAATTTCAGCATATCTCTTACTGTAAGTCTCACTTATCAAAAATAGGGTATGCGATATACGAAAATTCAATCCGGCCATTTGAGCAACATTGGTTTTGTTGTTCTCAGAGGTCGATAACAATTGCGACAGAGCAAAATGTGTTTCATCGGCTCACATTTCGACAGTCTCGAAACTCAATTGGCTTAAACTAGCTGCTCCTCCCAATCTCTTACTACGAGGATAATTTGTTTTGATGAAAGCTGTTTTAAAAACGATTCCGAATCAGATTCGAAGAACAAATTTAACAAACTAATTCTAAGTAGAAATTTTGAATAAACTTTTAGTGAACAAATAATAAATTAACGCTTCCCACAAAGGAAGCACAACTGGGTAGAAGTGACACGTGCATTTGATACCCCGAATTGTCCAGGTGACGAAACTGGGTTCAGAGTTTGCGTACGGCCGGACTCGAGAACCAGTTTCGTTCGAGTTCTGTTTCCCGAAGCTGGGAAAAAGGGAGGAAATTCGGGACACCACCACGTGCACTTCCGATCCTATACTGTACACACCTCCATCCCGCTGTGTCCGATTCAATGCTATAACCGTGGGGTGGGATTTGGAAGTATGCCCAATATGCCCTAGGGGCCAAGTCTTGCTGTGTTTATGTTGTTACTTATACTTCCTCCAGATGTTGCGAGAACTCCTCGATACTGACATAGGTACCGGTGATGAAACCCACTACGCCAAACAGAATCAGGAAGATGTTCTTCCACAAGATCCAGTTGAATCGTCCGTAGCCGGGTTTTTCGTAGAAAGTGACCAGCTCGATGACTGCCGGGAACATCATGCCTAGAGTGCTGGAGGCAAACAGCACCGATCAGTGTGACAAACGGGCCGATGTTGGGCAGAGCTGCGGCGATGATCACGGTAATGGCCTGGAAGCAGCGAATTAATGATAAAGGTTAGTTTTGTTGAAAAGTTTTGATTAAGTTTCATCAAACTCATGTGCAGTCGAGAATGGTTCATATGTCGTAATAATATTAATATTCCGCTATAAAGAGTCGCGTTTCAGACGTAAAATATATCACGTTATGCCATAGTCTGGAAACTCGATGTGTACTTGTATTTTTAACTCAGTACCCACTACCAATTTTAAACATTACATAATCAACTTTTGACCTCATCGACTTCAGATTCCCCAAAAAATTTAGAAAATTAAATATTTCGATTCTGAACAATGATTCCGATAAGGAAAAGGAAGTTAATTTTGCTTCGGTCAGCAAATTTATGTCAAAACTCTGCCAGATTTTTTTCTGTTTTTCTATGAGCTTTAAAATCGAAAACCCCATTATGAGAGACCTCAACACATATGCGAATTCAAAAACAACTTGAAGAGCTGGTTAAATCAAGTGTTTTGAACCACAATTCGTTAATATCCCGGGACTACAGAGATAGGCACGAAACAAATCCATAGGGATGAACACGACCAAAACTTATCGCGTGACACCTTAAATCATATTAGATTTCAATAGCAAGATCATCGATGATCAAACCAAATGCCCAGAATTATATTGATTAATCATATCAGATTAGAAAGCATATGATAATTGTACAATAATCTTCTCACAAAGAATGGTTTAGGAATCATTTGGAATATAGGAAGGAATCATGCAAAATACTATTCGATTCGACTCTACGCGATCACACGATGTATGTGTATTTGTATGTGGATGGTGTGAGGCCTCAAGCACAGAGAACAGACGTTCATCTTCGATTTGCTACTTGTGTAAAACTCTAAACCGACGTTTCAAATGTATGTCGTTATGCTCCTGGTAGGCGCTTCAGTTGTGCGATAACTGACATGTCTATGTTTATCAATACAAAGCCTTGCACATAACCTGAAAAGTTTTGTTTGTTTTTATCTGCACTTGCTTTTTATACCGGCTATTCATATTAACTATAAACTTTTACACACGTTTTTAAAGAAAAGGTATAGGGACATCAATGTGTGTTCTCTGTGCTTAAAATACATAAACGAGAGATCGAAATTAGCTTTGCCTACGAGTTGGCGTGTTTTTTAAACTGTCAATTTTTTCTCACCCGCTTCTGTTTATTTCAAATGATAATTTTTATAGTTCTCCATATAATTCTCATATTTCCATCTGGTGCCTGGAGAAAAGAGTTTGTACTCGAAAACAAATGAGACACAATGATGAGTTTCTAACTGCTTTGCGTGTGGGTAAAAATCAATGAAATTTTGACTGAAACTAGCTAAGAGTATAATGTTTTCGTTGGCTAAATTCACAATCTATTATAAGGTTATCGAAATGGCATCGAGACAAAGGCAGTTACCCAAAAAAAATGTGTTCCGTGCTTGATTCATTTGATAGTGTCGCCGGAGATCCAGACGACCCCGTGGCAGAAAACCAAAGACAGCTGATCCGGTGAAGGCAAGGAAAATGTAGAATCTGTTCAACATCGACTGAACCTTTCGATCTACGATGTGGCGAAACAGAAGGAGGTCTATCTGGTTTGTCGAAAAAAAAAGATGAAACGTGCCGGGCTCTACATTTTCCAGGTCAGGAAGGCACCAAACCGGAACGACAAACAAAATACGCGCCAGGAAGCTGTACCGAGAGCGGCTGACAAAACCGAGCTGCGTCGTGATGGACGACAAGACTTACATCAAAGTGGAAATAAAGAAATGGCCGGGGCAGGAGTTTGACGTAACCACAATGGCGGTTGGCCGTTTCTGTGGATGTAAGGACGTGGAAGGTGGACCAATTCGCCAAAAAGTTCTTGATGTGGCAGGTCATCTGTGGGTGTGGATAGATGAGTCAACTATACATAACTTGCTGGCGTTTCGTCAGAAGTAGAGATGTTTTGGACCATCATGAAGGCCAAATATCGTGAAACATCTAAAGTATTCGACAACGAGCTAGCTTTGAGGAAACAGTGGGTAAAGGAATCAAAAGAAGTCGGCCCACTATCCTTATTCGTGGTTTCAAGTGTAAATTGTGGGCATTCGGTCATGGAGAAGAGACCCAATAAACCAATGAAATAGAAACCTAACTATAATGTTGTAGTTTAACTTAAAATGAATTTTTGGCGACCATTATTGTGTGTCTGTTTCTATCGAATATAAAGGGTGTCCGAATTTTGTCCGTACAACAAAATAGTGTTAAACCTAATTTTCAGTCAAGTTATAGTACGAGACACTAAAGAAGTCTGCACATTGTAGACGAAATACGCGTATCTGTCAAGATAAGCAAAAGTAGTATGGAAAATACTTATTTTTATTCTAATTTCTAGTTAACTTTTAGTGTTCGATTAGAAAATCAAAATGAATTGTTTGTTATAGCAATATGTTTGCAAATTACAAGTTTTATTTGCTCATTTTGCAATATGGCTGCCTCGTGCTGAAATGCAAGCCTTCAAACGTTTCGGGAAGTTATCCACGATGCCCGTGACTTCTTCGACAGATATTTGTTCCCAAACCTTTAATAAAGACGATTTTAGATATTCTGAGATTTATGTGGTGTACTGCAGGCTCTTGACTCCAAGATGGACCATACCGAATAGTTCATCGGATTCAAATCCGGTGACTTAGAAAGCCATTCATCTTTCGTTAAAAAGCTTGGGAAAGTGCGTTCGCAAAGACTAATCGTTTTTGTTTTTGCCCAGTGAAAAATCCATTTATTTTTGCCAAAATGCTGTAATGCCCAAGAAGCAACTTTGTCAGTAAGCAACTTCTAATGTACCCCTTGATTCACTTTCACCCCTTGTCGATGAAGACCAAAGGGGACCGAGTTATTCAGCCCAAACCATGACAGAACCGGGATGATGGCTCCTTGAAATACTTCCACGATTTTTGTAAGCAGAAGGAAGCAACTGCCGATCATTTTGGTGGTTGTAAACGGCACTCACCGATAGCGGCCCTCGGATAAGTGGTTCAGGAGAACCTTAGCTTTTTCAACCGGTTTTTTGCATGGTGTCATTCAAGTAGTGATTCTTGCATAGTTTATATGACTGAAGCTTCAAGTCGTCGTGATCTACGGCTCCAACGGGAGATTTTGACATTTTCAGTAATTTCGCCGACTTTCGGATGGAAATCGAAAAATTTCGCTTGATTCGTTGCCGGATAATCTCGAGAATTTGTGGAGTCCAAACGGTGCGCTTTTTTCCTCTCCTACGCGGTCATCTAGTGTTCCAAGCTGTTGGTATCGTTTTATTGCGTCATTCCCTGTAGATTTTGCCCCATTCAGGGTCTTTGCTATCACTGAAACATTTTTCCTCTTCGAAAAGTACAATTACACCTGCGTGCAACTCATTCGGTTTCATTTTGAATGAATTAGAAATCACAACTGTACCAAACTTACTGCGTGAAAAGACAATGGGTCAAGATGTTACACTTGGTTGGTATGCTTAGTTTATTCCACTTGGTTGTGTTGAAGCATGCCGACAAAATCTGTACGGATAATTTGCAGACACCCTGTAGTATTTACAAAGTGGGCATTATCATAGCAATCAATTACTTTAATTGACGGCTACCTCTTGAAAATCAAACATTTTTGCGTGTTTTGCGAGGGATTACATTGTACCGGCCGTTCAACGATGATGAGGCAGTTTTCGTTGGAAGCAGATGTTTTGTTCTAAATAAAATGTCCTGCTCTCCTTAAAATTTAGAGAATTAAAGATTTCTGGAAACTGAAAAGAAGCTCCTGGTTATTAGCTGCTACGTCCCAGGGAGTCACTATGCCATGTATTTGTGAAGATCGTGTTTCGGAGTGTAGGAAGGTATTTCTGTCTTTCAACAAATCTACCAAAATACAAATTCTATGCTTTTCGGCAACCATGGGCCTTGTTGACGTTTCGAACGCAAAGTTATGCATCAGTTGAATCACATCCGCGAATGCAAGTGGAAATCAAAAAAGTGGAGAAAACAAACCAAAGGAGGCTTTAAAAAAAAGAAATTGTTCGCAATATTCCATGCGCCATTCAACAATGTTTTCAATATGTCACACAACAGGCAAGATTCAGGCGTTATCTGGCTTAATTTAGAATATCATTATTTCGGCCTAATTTGCATACCCTTATGTGCATTAGATATGCGAAAATTCAATGTTTTTTATCTGTGTACGTCTTAAAGATCACAGAAGTACAGCTTTAGATCACATCGATGAATTGAGTACAGCGGATTATGGAGTGAATTCACCTTACAAAAGAAGCTAGTAAAACGCCAAAGGTGAAAATCATTGTATTTAATACAACTATAAACAGTTCTGGACGTTGACCAGGTCTAAATGAACAACATCATCATACTAGTGAGAGGTTTCCAATAGTATGTACTAGATTATTTTGTATCTCTGTAGATCCTGTGTGTTCTAAGCTGTGTACGTATTTTTTCCGGTTTTATTCGCTTCATTGAAGTACTTTACCATCCTTGTAGGATACAAAGGTCCAGGGCCTTCTACATTGTTGACCAACCGTAATTCTTGTACGACATTTTTGTTGTTTCTGTCGGTTCGTTGTCAAGAACATTTTGCAGCAAGCTTCCAATTTCCTTCAATTTTTTTTGAGAGCGTAATTGCCTGTAATTGTGTTGTAGCCATGAGCTTTGAAAAATTACAAATGATACCTACGGTACGAAATGTCCTTGTTTCTTTAAATCTTGGTGTATATCTCCTTAGCACGACTTATTGCAGTGAAACTTTGCTTATCATCGCGGTTGGGCACCTATTTTGTATGCCTTCATTTCATGTCTCTGCTTTACTCTTTGCACAAATGTTTTTGACTTTCCAACTTTGTGAGTCACATTTTGCACAGAAAGGTTGGTATTTTACTCAATGATGGCTAACACCTTCTTGGCCATTTGGTAGGAGCATACTCTTCGGTTTGTTCAAATTCCAACCTTCCAATTCACAATCAAGCGCTACTCAAACAATTTGCAAAAACTAAACACGGTACTTTTTGGTAATTTTAGTTTCTTGGCGAGATTGCGTACCGACAACGATGGATTATGCTGCCGTTCGTAAAAATGCGTTTGCTTGAACTTCCAGTATGATTCGACGCCGTTTATCTATATGCAACAAGAATGTAAAAATGTTGAGCCATGTTATAAAGTGGAGAGCTTCAGTTGTCATAGACACGTCTAAGCGATCCACGAAATAATCCAAAAACGACTGTTCTGAACGGCACCCTTCTTTGAAAGGGTCACCCGATCACAAAGCAAGCGTTTGTAGATGATAACTGCCAAACGTGCAAATGTATTGTGCCGAACGTCATTCAAATGTATTAAATAAGTGTCCTACCTAGATACATAGAAACAATACAAGTTAAAATTTGCTTATCACTAGAACGTTTCATTTCGTGAAATCTATTTAGTTAATTATCTAGGCTAGTTAAAATCCCTTAAATCTAGTTACAATTTGTTGGACAGTGCACAAGTAAAATTAAGGACTAGAAATGTCAGTAAAAAACAATGTAAATCACAAATTGTTCTCTAATGGAATTAAAATATATTGCAGCTAAAAAGCTCACTCATGATATGAATCGAGCTACAAGATCGTCCGAATAAATTTGCATTGCTGTGCCAACAACTACACTAAAACAAGTATCCAAAATTTAACATCGTAAAGCTTTTAAAACATTCCACAAACGGTCGTGTTCATAGGCAAAGATTCTGATACGTTTTTAAATTGCCTTATGATTTCGAGAAAAAAAAGCAGAGATAATATCAGTCTTTAGGATTCGGCAAAAGACAGAAGCACTTCTGTCGGTATATCATGAGTAGTTTTCGAAGGCCTTTTAAAGAAATTCTAAGGTATTTTGAAACTAGAAACAACTAGAATCACAACGCAGAATGCAAAGCACAATTATATTTCGAGGAACACAAATTCCAGGAAAATAGTTTGTGGAAAAATAAGACACTCTAAACGCGTAACTCTGATAGAACACGTTATCATGGTGCGCGGTTAGATCAGATTCCAGCTTGTGGAACATATTTTTACTTACCACAAGTCCAATCCGAACTGCATATTCAGCTGCATTCTTGTGTTCATTAAAGTTATGCTGCACATTTTTCCAGATGATCTCCATCGGAACGTAGAATTGTAGCGAATATGTCAAGAAAATGGCAACAGCAATCATAAGTTTCACCAATTGGGCTAATCTGCAAAGGAAAATTGTTCACGAAAAAATCCTACAACAATAACGGCATCTTCCTCTACTCACATGTCTTCCACTGGCAAGTTCAGCGTCACGCTGCCCTTTGTATCTTCGCCGTACTTCAGATATCCCAAGAAGCCAACAAGAGCGTACAGAACAACTACGACCGCCATACCAATGTTCAGCACTCCGGGGCATCCGATAAAGTGTTGCGGGGTCTTCATGTTGTTCTCCAGTGACATCACTACACCGATTCCCTCCAAGGCAAGATCACCGTTCCGAAGAACATGGGCATGTGATGCAAATCGGCAACAGACTTGCGGATCCGAAAATGCAGGCAGATCCGTCGTAATGTAATACAGCGTAATACCGACGCGCCGCTCCGATGAGAATGTTTGCAATCATCGAGAATGGTGTGAGGTATTTCCAGTTTCCTGTTAATTGAATACTTGATATGATAGCTCTCAAGGGATTCGGACGCTTCAATATCACCTACCTGATCAAGTTGATTAAGATAAGGGGGACCAACGACAGTATTATATAATACCGCACATCGTAATGACTATGGGTGTAGTAGTCCACCACTTGCTTGACGTTGGTTGCGACGAACACGATGTAAATGCAGCAGCATCCCATTAAATCAAGCACCAGGAACAGATTGATAATGAACCGTGCCAGTCGCGAGTACTTTTTCACTCCTTCCGGTCCAGCAAGGAAAGCCGTTTCTGCCACATCGGCAAAGCCTAGCGAGGAATCTGCGCTCTCCGGCAGAGGATGTGCGAACACTTAACTAGAATATGAATACGAGTAGGTACAGATGGTACCGATAGCAAGGGTAGCTCCCAGTCCAAACCATAGACCGGCATGCAGGAAGGCCAGCGGCATCGCAAGGATCCCGGATCCGAGAGAACCTTTCAACAGATGGACCAGGTCATCCGTGTCCGAGGTGGGATGCGAAAGTTTCCGGTTCTCGAACGGATTGTACGACCCGGCTTCTTCGTCCTCACGGGGCATCTCAACCAGGGGCAGCGTAGATCCGGCAACCGTCTGTGCCGCCACGTCCGTCATGCTGTCTTTCAATGTGCCGAAGATGTAGTTGCTCACTTCCGATTTGCTCGAGCCGGTCCATTGCGGTCGAATGGGCTGTGGGAAGAGAAAAGGTTTAAACAATCGATGAGTTTGGAATGTTCAATTACGAGTGATTGATGTTTTTTTAACGTTTAAGGTCGTTTTTGAGTCGAAGTTCCGAGGAATGTAACGTGGTTTGTTAAAAAAAAGGATAGCAAAAGCGATATATACATGACTACTGCCGGTTACTGATAGACAACTAGTTAGCTTCACTGGTTGGCTAAGCACCACTTGCATTGGATATTATAAAGTTCAATTATCCCACGGAATGGGATTTACAATAATTGCACCTGCTACCGCAATAACAGGCGGTAGGAAATTTCCTGTTGGGATTTTGTGTTCGTTGCGGTCGAATAATAACGATAATTGACTTCAGTATCAATCAATTTAGATTGCGTAACGTAATTAGATTTAGGATCCAGTTTGCATTTGACTGTAATCAATTCCCTTTATCGACCTCCTCTTTTTTTTTAAATAACGACGGCTCACTACTTTTTTTTTCGTAGAACTGGTTATAGGGGAAATATTAGCCACGGAAACGTTGACTATTCCCGGTAATCGATTTATAAAAACACGTTCAATCCGTTCTGGATAATTCTGTCGATTGTAATAGATAAAGGATCGTGGAGCAAAGAAATGTAAACAAACCAAAAATAAGGTAGATCTGTGCACGACGCTGCAAACATATTTATAAAAGGGTGGAAGGGGTGCTTAGCTAACCTGCAGGTTAGTAAATAAATAAATTTCACATTATCAGTGGAAAATATCTACTAGAAATTCACTTAACTTTCATGTGATTCAGAAAGTAAAATATGCTTTGCAAAATCAAGTAAATCTTATGTGTCCAGTGAAATGTAATAGATTAGTCAAGTATAATTTCTTTTTCTATGTGATATTCATGTAAAAGTCACTTACTATGGTATTGGAAAATATCTACTTGTGTTTCCAATAGTAGCTAAGTGAAAGGTGGAATAGGTAAATCACCGACAAACCGACATGAAACTCAATCTTCACTATTGATCAAAAATCCATAGCGACCGATTCAAATGTGCAACGATCTCATCTGTCAAATCCTATACAATCATTTTATTTAGATCAAAGAAATGAATCCAGAATGAACCTTTTTATCAAGTTCCCAAGTGTGTTCGTGGCATCAATAAACGTTCTCAGCGAACACGAAGGTAGATATCAGTAATATGATTTGAACAGAAATATTAAGACATTTTCTATTGTCATTCATGTCGGTTTGTCGGTGGGTAAGTCCCCTTATTAGGATTCTATTTGCTATAATTTTCGTTTGTTTTGCCGCCGTAAGCCAAAAAGAACGTCGATAAACATAATCGATCAACAAGGATAGGCTGTTTCTCAAAAAAGTTTTTTTTTTAAAATAGTGTTTAAAAAAAAGTGAAAGTGATACCCATGTTGTCAAATTCCGTTTACTGAAAGGGAAAAGTAAAGAATCGAAAAGAAATTTCTGCAGCAGTATCCGCCTGAAAAGAACGAAAAATATAATCGGGATTTGTAAGGTTCCCCCGCAAACTAATGGGAGCTGTTACTTTTACTTTCAGAAAAATGTTCCGTTCGATTATTCCGTATGTGAAGGTGACATTTCGTTCCATGCAGATCAATTGTCTAAATTCCTGTTGATAATTTCGCAGACAGACGTTCGACTTCATCTCATATATCTGTGTAAAAACATGCCTTTTCTCAAGATATCAAGTACCAATAAGCTAACAGATGGCACCACAGATTTGTTTTGATTCGTAAGAGAAAATTTGTTTGGCAGTCAGAATGTCAGTTTTAATGTAGCAATAAGTTGACTAAGCAGCGCTACTGTGCAAGATGGAATTTTACACAACAAATTTGTATTCTTTTGTTTGAGCTTGACGGTCTGTCTGCGGTAATATCATAGACTAACTCTAGGAAAAGCACGTCCCGAACAAATAGGACTTTTTTTTCTTGGCTCAGTAAGTACTAGCACATCGGTCCCAAGCTTAATAATGCGCCCCTAATAATGAACTCACATGAACACACACTCAAATATTCTATCAAAATAACACAAAACAAAGGCGCAAATATGTATAGTAAGGTGCTGGCTTCAAGGTGTACTTCGGACCAAGGGGTTCTACAACAGTGAACCAGTTTCAAATCGCTAGTTGCATATTGATTTTTGGTAATATTGAACCAAATTCCATAAGCTCTCTTCTTTATAAGTCGATACTGGCCTTGTAGTAGTAAATTTTTAAACAAAAACTAAATGATCCTACTAACCAGCACCAACCAACCAGTGATGTTCATATCCTAAGTGTGGTAAAGAGAGATTTTAATTTTGCCACACACTCTTCCTACCTCAACGAGAGCTCTTCTCTCTTGTTTATATTCACCACCATGTTTGCATGCGGATAGCGCATGTGAGTGAAAAAAATGGTTTTTATTCGCACAACACTCGATCGCTCTAGAGTGAGAAGAAAAACTCTCAAATTCACAAAAGTGAATGCAGATAAATTCCTTGATGCGTGCGCCCCATTGAGCTTAATGGCGTGGGCTCTTTTACCAATATACAGCAGTGATTGCAAATTCGCTGACGCTACGTAACGAAGAAAGAAAGAAAAATATTTCTTCCCGCTTCCTTTTTTCGGACATTTGCTACAACTCCGACGATGTTTTCACTATCAAGCGCACACATAAGTAATCACAGAAAGAGCATTGGCGCGTCCTGGCACAAGTGAACGCGTCAGCGATTGCAGGCGAGGCGGGCACGTGGGCGTAGACAGATGAGAGCACGTGAGAGCGTTCGTTTAAAAGAGAGAGTGATTCACTTACTCCAGGCCATCCCATGGCAGGCACACACTTTCAATTTGTCTTTTTACCACCGAATAAAAGAGCACTTTGCTTTATCTGCGGTGAGATATCGTTGCATCCTTTATGGAGGTTCAAACCGCACGCACCGGCGTAACATGAGTTACAGTAAATTTTATACAATAGGCATATATTGAAAATCGTAACAATTTGCAACAAATGGGTAACAGCTTCTTTGAACTACTCTGATAGCATCTCATAACCATTCAAGAATCATTCAAGAATCACTCAGGAATAACTCTGGAATCTTCCCAGGACTATTTTTGAAGTATTCCAGAACTATTGTGGCAGCATCTCTGATTAATGTTTGAAGCACTTTTTGGAACTACTGTGGAAGCATCGAAGAACTATTTTGGTATTATTGCAGATCAACCTTAGAAGTATTTCAAACTTTCTGAATGCATCTATTAAAGTCCTAGAAAATCATCTCAAAACTATTCAAACTCAAAACACATCGCAGAATAATTTTACATGCATTCCATAACTATTGCAATGTAATTCATGAAGTATCAGAGAACTACTCTGGAACAGTCTCAGAATAGTTTTGAATGTATCCTAGAACTACCGTATGCGTGATAATAGAGTTCCCGTTTCACCTGTGCATACAATGCAATGTTTTTTTTTGGCATACACGTAAGACATAATTCACATATAAAAGAAAAATGAAAGTAAAAGAAGCCTGTTTCGTTAGTTTGATAAAGTTGCAGCGCATGCGTGATAATGTTTGCACTGTTGCAAAAACACATTTCACTCGCCATTGGAGTGTCGAATGTGTCGAGTGTGAAACGGGATTTAGACCGACAAAATAGAGGACAATTATCCGCAAAGGTGGTCACAGGTCGTCCGAGGTCAACTCGGATTCCGAAGGTTATTGCTGCCATCGAAAGAAGGACTTGGGCGAATCCAGTACGTTCAATGAGAAAGATGGTGAAGGAACACAGGATTAGCGGCTTTAAGGCGACGGAAGATCGTTATGAAAGATTCGAAAAATTCCGGTAATCCAGTTCAACGACGAGAGCATGTTTACCGTCGATCACACAGCAAATTCCAGAACCGATGGCTAGATTAGTTCTCTCTCGGTAAAAGACTTGACCGACGAGCATAAAAACGTGTGTCTGATCAAATATCCTGCTACTGGTGGCTTTCAACAGCAACAAAGTAAACACAGATCTGAATCGGAATTTGAATTAAGTATGTTCATCCGTAGATCAAACAGCAGTACGTCCCGAAGCCAAATATTGTATTTCAACAAGATATGACTCCGTGCAACATTCAGATCTGGTTGCAGGAATATCCTCCGTTCTTGGCCTTCCGGCCCCGGTCTAAATCCGCTGGATTACTCAGAATGGTGGCTCATGAAGGCCAAGGTCTGTTTTAAACGTCACCCGAGTACAACTAGCTCCGGACGAACATTGACTCGTACCTGGAGACAAATGGATCCAGCCTTTATTATAGGGACTCGCCGTTCCGGTAGCGCATGAAAGCCATAATCTATTGATGACTAACATAGTTTGGGACTCTTAGAAACATCTCCTTTTTGAATGAATAAAAAATATCAAATATAATCAAATTTATGAGAATTGTTTCAGATTTTGACATGGCTCAATAATGCAACCATTTTCACGCATACGGTAAAACAGAACTTTCTGGCTCCTGAATGGTTTGCAGATTAAAAATCTCGAATGTTGCTCGATTAAATCAAATAAACAAAAGTTTACTGCATAGCACTAATTTTCACATGCAAGTTTCAATTTATTCTACAGATAAGCTATGTGAATTTGTTTTAACGCAGAGTGACGGGATGTTATGTCAGCCTGGCTCCTTCATTGAGCCTATGTATCCAATATGTTATAAATTCAGCGTTAATGGAGAAAATCATGTTTGCATCAAGTTGATCAATTTTTGGCTATCAACACAGGTTAAGCAGACAAATTGCTTTCACGATCTACAAATGACCTAAATTTGCCTAAATTAAATTAATACGCCTAGTAAAGCATTCTAGATATGCAGAAAATAGCGGCGCGTAGTAAATTAACTGTTCTTAGAGAAACATAAACAATGACTCCAAAAGAATGCCGTAGACCCAATTTCAGGGACACATTTTTTTATGTTTCCAACTATGGCCTGATTTATTCATTACATAGTCAAATCTGTAGAAACATAATTTTTTTATGGAAATGCATTAATTTGTGATTGCATTTTTTTCAAATGGCGTACCGAAACCGCAGTAATGCAATATCCATTTAGTAGGAACACTGAAGTTTTAAAATGGAAAGGACGGTTGATCATAAGTGAAAATCATTCAGGTATCCTAGAGGGTTTGAGCTGTTTAGTGGAATACTTGTAACTATTATTTAGATATGAATAATCTCATTTAATTCCAACCACCTTCTGCTTATCTTCGACAAATAGCGTATTCGTCTAGATGCGCAGACTTCTTCAGTGTCTCGTACTAATAACTCGAGTTATTAGTACGTCTCGTACTAATAGTCGAGTTATTAGTACGAGACGCTGAAGAAGTCTGCACATTGTAGACGAAATACGCGTATCTGTCAAAGATAAGCAAAGGTAGTTGGAATTAAATGGAGATTACTAATTTTTCTTCTAAATTATAGTTATCATTCAGGTGTTTTAAAATAGTTTAAATTTGATTTGTCTTTTGAAATTATGAGTTGTCTATAGCAAATAAATATATCATCAAGCGGAGTGCTGAAAGAAATAATAAACATAAATTAGTCAATCTAACAACAATCTTGACTAACAATAAACCTTAATGATGAGATGAAGTTGCATCCACGAATAGACCCAATAAAGTAGTAAGAGATTGACATAACATCCCCATACATAGAAAGTTTGCGATTTTACAAAGTATGTTGCTTAACTTTTCATGGTCCAGAACAAAGAAGCAAACTTCTCATTAAGCTTGGCTATGCCATCGGTTTACTAGTTGAATATCGTTTTCAGCTCAATTAACTAGTGAGTTAAAATTGAAAATGTAGTCCACTGCTGCATATTAAGTTGAGTCAAGGGATATACCCAACCAATGGTCATTATTAAAAAGTTAACTAAAATGAATTACAATTTTCGTATAAGTAAACCTTAGTAGTAAAACTTATAGTTTAAACGTGATTTTTTGGCGAAATCGATAAAGGGTCACCTACATAAGATACGTTTGGGTGCCGTTGACGTAAATTTGACAGAAAACCCATGGAAAAACTGTCAAATTTACGCAAACGCATCCGCAACGTATCAATTGTGGGCCAGCCATGAGAAAGAAACTTGTATACAAGTTGAACAATTATTTTGAATCATAGCAAACTTGACAAAGCCGAATTACTACACTCAGCGAAATACACTTTCATTACTTATAAGATTGCATTATGATTATTTACCATAAGAATTCAGTAGCAATTTCAAAAATTTACCTTATGAAATATAATGATGTTGAAAAAATAAAAATATGAAGCAATCTGGATTCATACCTTGAACATTGAGGTTATGGGTCCCATGACTTGACTGCTAGTATATATCAACACTTGTATTCAGGGAGGCTTAAAGGCGAACAAGAATAAATTTGTGTAAGACAAAATCCATTCATAAATCAGCCTTATGAAATTCCAAAGCATAAGTTGAAACTTATGAAATTCTTAAGTTTTTTCATAAGTGTAAGAATGAATGACAAGTAAACAAAACAAAAATGTGCACCAAATGTTTCAAGGCAATTGTCGGAATTTTTTGGCAAAAATATTAATTTGCCTGGGACACGGCATAAGTAGAAAAATAAATTTTCATTTATTTTTAATATTAAGGAGCCTTTTGGATCCTTTCATAACTGCGCAAAATTTCAGCTTGATCGGTGGAACTATATTTTATCGCTCGTGGTTTTAATTTTAGATAGGATTTTTCATAGAGAAACATACTTTTTCAAAGGTAAATCTGTCTGTTGATCTGTGAAATCTGTCTGCCACGTTTTCGTCAATATTTGATGTTGAAGGGCGTCGATAACGAGGCAAGATTTACACCACTTCACCGCTGCTTTTGGACCCTTTTATACCATTCATACACACTTAAAAATTATGAGTTTTACACCAGACGTAATTCATGTTTGTAAAAAGTCGGGGTACGTAAAGAAAAATTTCGTGTAAATTTATGTCTCCTGAAACTGACACATACGCAGTTCGACGAAAGATGTGTTTGATTGACTTTATTTTTTTCATCTCTTTCATCTCATTCTTATGTGCTAAAGGATGCTTGCGTGTGTCGGTCTCAGGAGACAGAAATTTACATGACATTTTGGTAGTGTGTATACTCTGATTTTCGAAAGAGCAGATTCCCTAATAGCATGCTGCAATATTTAAAATCATTCCACACAAGAAATTTCCTTGGATTTACAAAACAAACAAATTCTATGCACATAACAATTACTCATGGTGAAAAGCGACATAAAATAAAAACTTGTCTGATTTGAACAGCTGTCAAATAAAAACTAGAGCTTCAATCAAGCTCTGATAAATGTCAATTAAAGACTTACACTCCCGTTGCATTCTACTCAGTGACTGAGTAGAGTTGTATTCCTTCCTCTTTTTCTCACATGGAAATGTAACTCAATTTTCGTAAATAAGTGAATCAACTCCATTTTTGAGTAGATCCACTTATTATGAAAATTGACTAACATTGCCGCGCGAGAACAAGAGAAGGGAATATAATTCTACTCAGTCACTGAGAAGAATGGAACGAGAGTGTACCAATCTAAGAAAGAAGAAGAAATAACCTGATCGGTTGAGAGTTGTTCATTTAAATTACAAATTCCCGGTACTTTTCCATTGTATTGAAAATGATAACTTGTGTGTAAGACTTATAGTACGTTCACACTACAGCTTATATTACGTGATATAGAGTATTTTGATATCAAATGACATGAACATTATTTCCAGTGAAAACTAGATCTATAGATGCTGATATCAAGATACTCTATATCACCTAATATAAGCAGTAGTGCGCACGTACTATTAGTGTCATTCAGTAATATTTTATTTGCATTATTTTAATCAGACATAGGGTAACGGGATGTAATATAAGCCTAGCTCCTTGATTCGGCCTATGTACCAAATATGTCATTATTTCATTAATAATCAACAAAATCATGTTGCTATCAGCATGATCGATTTATTTCAAAGGATTGAAACATAATTAATCAATTTATAGTAGTTCACTTCCACGTAGTTTTCGATTTCCTTGACTTTTAAGACACCATAACTTTACTGGTTAAGCTGAGCAGATTATCTATACGATCTTCGAATGATCTTCATTTGCCGAAATTGAACCTATAAACCGAATAATGCTGCCAAGATGTACAGAATATAGTCACACGTTATAAACTTACAGGTCACATTGGTAAAATAACAATGATTTAACAAGCAAACGGTAGACCCAATGTTAGGGACATTTTTTTTTCTAGGTTCCCAACTATGGCCTATTGCATGGTAAGCGTAGTAAACATGTTGTTATTGGTAACATTTAAAATACAAATGTCTGCGTTCCGGTTGTATGTTGTTCATATGGCTCATCTTAACACAAATTAAGGGAACAAAATCTGTGTAGAGTGAATTATAACGTTGTGATTGTCGAATGACCGCTAAATTATATGTGATAATCACTTAAGTGTTTCTTAGCAGTTTAGGTATAGTTTGATTTGTGAAATTGTTTGTTGGGTAGAGCGAATACAGCTGGGAACGCCTTTAATCAATAAATCAGGAAGAAACCCGTACGAAGATTGCATTTTCCAAAAGATCAATCAAATGGGACGAACTTGCATCCAAGATAAGACCCAATTTGATACCCATAGACCGACATTACATCCATATCCCTCGAAAGTTTCTGACTTTATAAAACGAGTTGTGTAGCTTTTCGTGATACATATTACCAGATGGCTTATTAAACATATCTTAGGAAGTGTATAGCTAGTTAAATGTTGTTTCCAGCTCAAATACTTTATGAGTTACAATGAAAAATGTAATCGATTGTTGCATATTAGGCTGAGTCAAGGGACACATACCCTATTAGCTACATTCTATCTTGAATGAAATGAATTTGCATACACACAGAAGCCATATAATTCTGTTTAAAATAGATCAACTTTGTTTTGGATGAGTTGAAAAAGGCATTTTTTTCCAAATTGGTCAAATTTGTCACTAAGTAGGTATTGGGATATGAAGACAACATACCTTTGATGAGAAAGAAAGTTGAAGGACATTGTTGAAAATTGGGACAGTCTAGTTCAAAGGGTTTCTGGGCTTCCAATAGAGGGAGTTATTTGGCATCGATTTTGACGTGACCGTGGCCGGTATTGTCTTAGTTTGGAATCACCAGCTTTAACACGTTGTGGATGTATGTTAGTCCCAAGCATCATCTCTAAACAAAACCGTCAAAAGGTCGAAAGTAACAATTGTGAACAATGACTTCAAACGTAAATTTCTTGGAAATGTCAAGTTGCTTACTTCTATATCCATTACCAACGGGAAGGTAATAACTCCCTGTATTTATTTCTGGTGCTATTTTGTACGTGGGAGCAAGTAGATCCCAGAAATATACGCTAAATGTCATTGTTTACAAATGTTACTTTCGACCTTTTGGCTATTTTGTCTAGATCTGTTGGTTTTCGGTGTAAAGACAACCGATCTGGAAATAACGGTAGGTCAGTCATGCTTCGGCAGTCAATCATGCTCAAACAAGATCTATGGCCTTTAATGTAGGGTTTAGTAAAATTCAATTTTCATTTTTGATAAAAGAAAATCTAGATAGTTGTCTTTGATCTTTTTGTTGCTTTATCCAAAATTTCGTTTGATTGGTGAAAAATGAATGTAAGAAAAAATCACCGCAAACACTCATGACTATAGACCAAGTAACAATTTAAGTTTCAATAAAGGTCTGTGGACCATAAATTAGACTAATCAAATTCTTCAAAACCAAGATGAAACAAACAATGTTTCTTGGATTTTTCCTTCCATTTCAATCCTACGTTGTACCGGACGAAAATAAACCTCCTTTGACATGCTAATAGATTCAATTCACTACCGTTTATTCCATTACAACTGATGTGTGGCGCTGGCGATATCCCGCAGCCGGTTGAAACTGCTAACCTATATATACTTGTTACAACAATTTCGTCAGTCTTACACCCAACACCCGACGCGCACAAAAACCAGTTCAATCCGGTATGTTTTTCTCTGCCTATTCCATTCACCATGTAAACGACTGTATAGCTACAAGCTCTAATTACTATTGCTAAGGGAGCGGGGGAGAGAGCAACCTTTGAAGGCCGCTTGACATCCGTCTAACGCAGCAATTCGTGAATGGAGGCAAACAGAATTTCCGTGTACTTATACCCATGAAGGTGGCACTTGAAAAATATATGAACCAATAAATCGTCAGCGTTGAGCCGAATTTTTCGCACAATAGAAAATGATCATCTGACTGCTACGTATAGCAGTGACCCCGACCTTCGCATCACACTCAATCGAGGAAGTGTCGCGCTTGTCTTGAGATTCTTATTTTTGAATCACACCATGCTGTGGTATGCTCCGATGATATGCGAAGAAGAATGTGTCTCTAGGCAGTCGGCTCTTCAACGCCAAAGTGCAAATTTGTTGGCATCTGGCCCAGAAATCAGATTGCCCGGCAAGTGCTTGTGTACTTCGTACAATGCGCAGACAGATCGCGCTTTTCTGGGTACACGGGATGTACGGGCTAAAACTGGGTCACTAGAGGTGTGCACACACCGACTCAGTGTGTGAGTCTGCCAGTTCAACGTGCGCCATGTGCCAGTCAAGTGGCCGAGCACGCGATTCTCCGGCAATTGCGCACGTGCGACGTCGACGTCGGCGGCTTCGGCGCCTTCGATCGACGGTTGAAGATCAAGATCTAAAGTCTCACTTCGTAGCAGAGCGCGCATTGGTTGCATTCCCGGATTTGAGTGGAAAGAAGATTCTACTAACTGGTGTATTTGTTGATCTTCACGCAAAAACACTTCGGTATACGTTTGAGTTCGGTTAGGGTGGGAGAATATTTACGAGCGCACTAATTTTAGATTCGCTGAGCGAAATATTAAGTAAGGTGCGATGAAATCGTGAATTCGGTTTGAAGGTAAACATAACGCATTTCAGTTTTTGTTTTCCTGAAAATGTTTGCTCTTCAGCGCGTTCGTTTGCACGGAACGGAAATGCAGGTGATTCTGATTAGTTAGCTGGCATTACAATCTATTTGTGACCGAGAAAATAGGATGAACTGAAAATTGCTCAAAAACAGACTTGCGTAAGCCGCACACCCCCAGATTCGGTTCTTGTCAGCTTCATCAATCACACATGATTCGTAATTTCCAAGCCCGATGGGCAAGAATAACAAACAAGCGTCATAGCAAAGAGGTCCTGAACCGAAGGAATCACAAGAAACAAAACCAATGGTCGCAGTAAAACAGCTGAAAATAGAAATTTCACATTTTTGACGCTGACGCTGAAGCTGCCGACGTCGCCGCCGTCGCCGTCTGTGGGATGAATGATTTGCAAGCAAAATAAACACCCTCGTCAGGACAGATGTTTCTCCATCTCCGTCGTCCGTTCAACATTGTCGAACGCGTACAATTCGTTAATCTATTTTAAACAAGACAACACACGAACTAGCCAACGGCCATTTCCCGTAAGCTTTCCTTATGGCCAAATGCAAAAAAAAGCAAAAACGGCGGTGCATTACTGGGTACGATTCTTTCAACCCACGCTCGTATATTTTCTGATCGGAACAACAACCGAGAGGTCGTCTATTATATTTCCATCAGTATCCTGTGGCAAAAAGCAGAAGATCTTCATCTCATAAAATTTCAACTTTATTATCGATTCAACCATTAATAAGACATGAGAATGGGATTTTTTTTTCTTCGGAAAATCTTATTGATAGTTAGGTCCTCACCCTCCCACGGACGATTGCCCCACATTTGGGAAAAACTAACCGTGTGCGATGTGAAAGCAAAGACGTGTCAACGAGGCATTGGTACATTGGCATTGCCCAAGCCACCCACGCTAACGCAATCCATCGTGAGGTAAGACATGGTCATTGGATCGGAATTTCGTTCTGGTGTCCGTGCGTCCATGCGGGGTGGTGTTGATTGCTACCGAGAATCTGTGCCGTTCCATTTAAGGGGAAATATTTTTGATACTTTGGGTGGGCTGTTCGACAGTGCTTGATGATGGATTATTTTTGTCTGGTTGGTATTTTTTTTTTGTGTGAAATTGATTCGTGATATTATTGTACTAACAAGCAATCAAAGTGAAATTTATCCTAGAAAAGGTCGAATAATAACGAAAGTGTTTGATTATTTCCCAGAAAAAAAGTTTACCACAGGACTAAATGTTTCCTTTTGTTTGACGTAGAACTATGCCTTTGTTTAATACCTTTATTGGAGTGTTTCTTCAAAAACTGAAAATCAATCTCATTATGAAAAGTTGTTCAATTCTCACCGCTTACAACTTCGGCGCAAATGAACCGATTAGTATGTTAGTTTGAAGATATTTCTATTTTTGTCAGATGAGAGATCTTTATGATTAATGATTTAAAATCTAATATGAGAATATTCATCCATTCCTCGCTAAAATGAAAGAATATTATAACATAATCATTTTTAAGTGATATGGCCAAAATAGGATATTATGGCTAAATCGGAGCACTTATTCTACAGGGTGTCTGCAAATAATCCGTACACATTTTGACAGCATGTCTCTACACAACCAAAAAGATTAAAATAAGCATTAGCATATAAGAGGTGGCTGGGTTCAATTTCCGGTCGGTCTAGGAAAATTTCTCGACTCCCTCGACATAGGGTATGATTGTAGTTGCCACACAACCAATCAATGCTAAAATGGTACCTGACATTGAAAGCTCCCAATTAATAACTGTGAAAGTTCATTTTGAACACTAAGTTGATAGCAAGCAATAAGCGAATTGTGAAAGCACTAAGTTTGAAACGGTAAGAGAGATGAAGATGTATGATTGAATAATTTGCCCCTTTGTTTACACACATAGCAAGTTTGGCGTAGTTGTGATTTCAAAAACCTACAAAACGAAGCTCAACATGTTGCGCGCAGCTGTTGTTGAACCCTATCGTCAGGTGAAAATGGATCAATGATAAAAAAAAGTCACTGAATATGGGGAAATCTACTGTATGTGAAGCAATAAAATGATTCAAGTTGCTTGGAACACTAAACGACTGTCGTGGGAGGGGAAAACGCGCCGTTCGGACTCCACAAATGCGCAAGACAATCAGAGCGAAATTCAACAATTTCTATTTGAAAGTTGGCGAAATGTTTGAGTCTCCGGTAGCTACCATAGGTCATGATGCTATGAAGATCAAATCATATAAATTCAGAAAAAAAATTTAATGATTTTTCTGAACTTTTTGTCAGAGGGCCACCACCGGTTATGTACTGTTTACCGATGAAAAAAAAATCACTATTAAGCAACATGAATGATCGTTAATTGCTTTCTGCTGCTTCCAAAAACATTGGTGACCGCCGATAGAGACACCAGCAGAGAAATACAAAGCCGCATAATGGCTGGCAATCGTGCCTACTTTGGGCTCCCAATGAAGCTAAGATCGAACAAAGTTCGCCGAACTACAAATTTGACCATCTACAAGACATCAAGTAGACCGGTAGTTCTCTATAGCCACGA
Source organism: Aedes japonicus (assembly GCA_034211315.2). Classification (NCBI taxonomy): domain Eukaryota; kingdom Metazoa; phylum Arthropoda; class Insecta; order Diptera; family Culicidae; genus Aedes; species Aedes japonicus. Next base: position 24,686 of record JASCZW010008723.1, on the reverse strand, counting down.
AACATGGACATTGCTAGTTATGGACCATCGCGCTCTTGGTGCCTTTGAGCGGAAGGTGCTGCGTACAATCTACGGTGGAGTGCAGGTGAAAGACGGAACGTGGAGGAGGCGAATGAATCACGAATTGCATCCGTTTCTGGGAGAACCTCCCATCGTACACATCGCTAAAATCGGTCGACTACGATGAGCTGGGCATGTCGTAAGAATGTCGGATGACAGCCCTGTTAAAGTGATTCTCGAAAATGAACCCTCGAGTACAAGAAAAAGAGGCACACAAAGAGGCTTCCGCAGACAGCGAGGCTGGCAAAGTACAGCCATGGACCGAATACAATGGAGACAACTTCTGTGCACAGCAGAGACCACACCGGCCTATTCTGAATCAGATTGGTAACGTAATGCTTCCAAAGACCTGGGAAGTATTTCAAGGAGTCATCATCCTCGTACTGTCATGGTTTGTGCTGGAATAAGATACACCTGTTAAACCCCTTTGATATTCATAAAAGGAAAACATGTTTCGGGAGCTACTGATTGACTCAATTGTTTCAAGGATATCACAGAATATTGGGAATAAGGGCTGCGTTTTCCAGCAAGCCGAGGCAGAGGAGTGGCTTTCCAACTCAACAAATTTCAATCCAATGAACTATTCGCTATGGTCCATCTTGAAATCAAGACCCTGCAGATCATCGCACAAATCACTGAAGCATTTGAAATCGCCTCTTCTTAAAGTTTGGGAGAAAATACTTGGTGAAGAACTAGCGGCCATTGTGGATAAATTCCCGAAACAAGTGCAGTACAAACACAATAACCAAAATTAGGCTTCTGAACATTAGGTGATATAACAGTTCACAACTAGTATCCTCAAAGTTTCCCATTTGCTTTGAGTCGGCAACGGTATCAATATTTTTAGGTGTTGCAGCGCATCAACAAGAGTCCAGCAAAAGTAGCAGCGGTAACAACAACAGCACTTGCTAGAGCATCATCACACGGGAGTATCCTGATAATTCTTTCTTCGTCAGCGTTGCAATACCGGCTGTGCAGCAGGGACGACCAAGCATGACATAGTCTCATTGCAGTTACTTTCACACATTTGAAACAAATGTGCTGCTAGGGATCTGACAAAGGATAACATTGATATTCTACGAAATATAAAGCATAGGAATTGTCAAACAAATCTCGTGTAATTTGCTTATCCAAGACCAAGGAAACGGATATTCAAGTCTTTAAGCATATTACAATTAGAGAAAAAAAACTTGTGGCAGTTCATTACTTGTCGGCAAATTTTGGTTTGAACATCTAGCTGCCATTTTCGATTAGGGCAGTACATTTTAGGAAGAAATCTAGTTTATAAGTAGGGGAATACGGGATCTACTTATATGGAGTTCACCATAATGACCTATCAATATGGTGTCGCTGCTTTGGTGGACACCATTTTGTTGTTGGGTGTATTTTTTATCTATTGTTTTGGCTATCTATTGATGAGTGACGCGAGTGATCGACTGGCGTAGAAATACAAGACTAAAGCTGCTTTCCGGTGACATGTGACGGTGTTGTGTTGGTTCACCGTATTTGCCGTACCACTATATTTTGGAACAAGTAAACCATTAACACATTTTGTGAGTATCTTCAACAGCATCCTGACTGTTTACAGAAATTAACTTGTTATTCCTTGTATAACAATAAACTTTGAAAGTGTTACTGTTGATTCAATTCGGTCCAAAATTAATTTGGATCTTTTTCAAGCATTATTAAAAATTAACGCCATCACACATGCGAGCAGTTGCAAAAGCATCCTTACTGTTGGAATAAATCGGTTCAGATCAGAATCCATTATTAATATTCAATTATTTCACGTTTATAGCAAAATTGCACCCTTAGACATTTTTTTGTCAAATCGTAAATTTGAAAACACATTAAGGGAGCAAAGTTAATCGTGAAACATAGAGTCAAATATTCTTTGATAAATGCTCTAATCATTCATATATTTTAAATACGTCTTAAGCGATTTTTGATTTTGAAGGCTTGAATATTACTAAATGCCCGTTAATTATTAGGTGAGACACCCCAGAAACGAGTACAATGTTAATGGGAGTATTGTGGTACTGCACTCTTAAAATTAATGAATACTACGATTGGTGTAATCCTCGTTGCACGTAAATACTTTAAGACTCAAAGATAAATATAATTATACAGATAAATAAGTCTTTTAAGTGGTGTTTTTGAGGCAGTGTTGCCAAACATGAGCATGATTAGATTAGAAAAACATCAATGCTTTCGTGTTATCTGCAACTGATGGATGTAAATGGATGTGTTATGAATGCAACTGATGGATGTAAAGTGTCATTAATAAAAAAAACAACAACAACAATCAATGCTATCGTGTGTCTCAGATTTTTTTTATGTATGAAACAACTTAAACATCTTTTAAGCCGTTCCTGAGACACGCGAGTGTTAAGCAAAAAAGGCTGCTTTAATAACTCGTTTCTTTGCTCGGTAAAAAAACTTGTTATGGTCTGTAGTGTTGCCAAACCTATTATTTTCTCATATAAAAATTGTTTTAAATTTTTGTCGAACTAATACAATTTGATGGTGAAAAATATCTTCAAATAACTTGGGGTTTCAAGTCATTTCTAACTAAAAAAAAAATCTTAGGATCATGGAATTAGAATTCTTCAAATCAAATCATATGCACTCAACGAAAAATTCCTCTTGTTCAAAGTGCAAACAATCGACGGTAGGTGCCGTTTGGATTTTCTGAGACGAAAAATCTCTGGTCACGTCGTCTTTCAAAAGGGAAGTAAAGTCGTTGGTCCCGGATCATGTGTTGGTGGGCTCGATATGTAGAGTGCATCTCGTTTCCCTGGCGTGACGAACCAGCAAAAAAATGCACGAATATCATGTTTGGCAACAGTTCCACTCAAAAATACTGTTCTTACTGCATTTTTTAAATGTTTTTCTTGAACTACCTGCCAAACAGACATGGAAGAGACACTTGGAACCTTAAGGTATCAATTAAGAAAAAGCAATTTAAAATAAAACAGCAATTTAAAATAAAACAATTTAAACATTAAAAAAATCTAATCAACACATAAATTGGGATTTTTACAATCACAAGCTTGATGAATAATTCCTCAAACTTAGGTTCACACCTCAGATGGTCGACTACAAGTAGTGTGAACACTTCCGATGAAGATTCAGACCAAATCTGAAAATTGAATGTCCAAAACTTCCAAAGAAAACACATACTAAATCCCAAGCAAGATTCACATGCATTCGGAACATGCATGTATCCAAAACTGTGAGAATCATTCAAAATAGTAAAATAGTAAAGTCCCGAAAAATATTTGCTCATATGACATCTTTAGTGATCGTCTTAGTGATCGACTTTAGTGATCGTCAGTCGTTGCGAATCAAAACAAACCCAAAAAAAGGAGAGAGTTCCTCTCCCATGTGCGCATCAGTAAACAGAGTGCACACAATAGATCGCTAAGAATAAACTATACAAGCCACAGTGGTACATGAGCGTCTTTCCATGCGTCAATTTTTGCCTGTTGAAGTGGCGGACTTGTTCCGTCGCTACAACCTACCCCGCAGTGGGATGTTAGGCAAAGATTGACGTCCATGGTTCGAGTACCATTGGATACATGCCCTTTCGCTCAATTTTCAAAACATCTGTTAATTTTCTTACCTGCCGCACTCTGACGGACCTTTCAACACTTTCTCTTCACATCTTTCATTCTAGCCAAAAACATTGTTGTTCACTCTTGGTGCCTCATGGTGATGAGCGAACATCTCCTTCTACATCATATGACATTTTTTATTAAATATTTAAATCCATAAGTGCTTTGTTTCGAGAACTGACAGTAAAGGGTGTCTACAGTTAAATTGCATAACTTTCATTAAACTGTAACATATCGCCCTTTGGGTTGATTTCAACGAAATTTCGGGTGTAATGACTTCAGCGTGTATTATTTACACTGCGCGAGTTTCATTGTGAAATGTGTCGTAGTTTAGAAACTGGAGTCGAAGGAATAGCAATTGCGTGCGAACATTTTGTACACGCACCTCGTCAACCCACTTCTTTCGCACCGAGCCATCGGAAAGATGTTGAAAATTCAAATTTGCACGTAAATACATGATTTGGCAAGGCATCTGTAGCAGTGGTAGGAAGGTTTTCATCACTGAAAAGACAATTAACTCAGAGCTGTACAGGATGGAATGTCTCCTAAAGCAAATATTGCCTTCATCAGATCCCACAATGAACCTGCCATTATCTTGCAAGCTGTCATTACAGTAAAACAGTGCTACAGTGGTATGAAACCAACGGGACTTAGTTTATACCGAAAGAACTCAACCCACCAAACTGTCCCCAGCTCAGACCGATAGAGAGATTTTGGGCTATAAGCTGAAGGTGAATGGCAGTGTCGTCCAAAACATCAATGAATTGAGAACCAAGTGGAATAAGATTGCCAAAACGGCGATGGATGAGAATAATGTGCGCCGGTTGATGAAATGTATTCCGGGAAAAGTCTGGAAATTTCTTCGAAATCGAGATGATTTTCTTTTTTTGTATTTATTCTCTAAAGCTCACATTAATTCAAACATTTTAGTTAAAATAGAATACTATTTTGTTAATGTATATCCAACATATGCGCAATAGTCTATGTTCCAATTCTAACTGGGCCACACCTTAATTCTGCAATTGGGGCATTTTAAAACATGTACCTATTCAAAAATAATGCTCACGTGATCACCACACTTACAAAATGAAATGAAGTAAATGTCATAAATTCCTTATTCCACAATTACCGGCAAATTGATAAGAGAACAATTCGAAAACTAAACAGAAATCGGGGAGCGTTAGCTCAGTCATCGGAAGCTTCCTGTTAAACAACGACGTCTGACGTCATTATGTTTGTAACCATCTGAAAATTGACCATCCAACCATCCCTAATGATAATCGTTAGCAAGCATAAGAATCCACTCCGCTATCAGCTCTTATTTCCACTTATCGGAACAGCCACGTAAGTTGTAAGCAAACGTCAGCTAGGTATCACACAATCGGATTCGCTTTGGCTGGATTATTTACATTTACATGACGCTGCGGAGAAGGTGGTTTGCGCACGCGGTTGTTCGCGGAAATGTCTCTACCCATTGCCGTGTGTGGGGCTCCCTCGGTTGACAGACTAAATAGTGCACATTCTGAAAAAGGTGTAATTAGGAATGGAAATTTCCACTCGCAAGGGTTAAATAAAACTTTGAGCACGTTTCAGTAACAACGACAGTTTTTTTTGTCTCCAGTTGTGTAGGGTGGTCCAAAAAATAATTTTCCAGTATTTATTATTACACGCGATACATTAAGTTGGGGGATTATAAGTACACCCCATAAAAATATTATGGATCCAAGTATACTTTCGAAACTTTCACTATTAGAATTTTTTGAATCGCCCTACAAGTTATATAGCTTATGAGTGGCAAGGTATGTCAGCAAAGACTTACGGTTTAAGTCACTTGAGTGTGCAACGGTAAGCATTATTCTGTAAACTCGATGTTCATAGTTTGAGCTCATGTGAAAAACAAATAGTGCAGAAATATGACACCGATTTGCATATTTTCACATCAACTCAGCCAGAGAAGAAAAGGCGCTATAGTGAGCGTCTTTTTTGTGCCAACCTGGAAACATGGGGCGATATTGATCGATTGAAATGGCAGTATGATATTGGATGGCGTCTACATTTATCTCAAGTAGGCACTTGCGGCAACCCTTTGGGTGATCATTACAACCGGAGAACACCGGTGGAGGTAAATTTCTCTGGAGAGTCCGGCTCTTCAATTGACTATCCCCATTAGCAATCCCAATTACTACTAGAAATCCACTCAAACGCGTTATGCTGTTTAGTCTACGTAACTGCCCTTCTCCCTTCAAATCCTACCATTGAATCCCACCTGAGCTGCAAAGTAAACACAATTTGCACCATTTACACTTTGCTTGTGATAAGTGGTGGCGACGACAGCGTCAATGCATTGAGAGTATTTACAACAATATGGCAATCGGACGCTCGTTCGGTCGGTTTGAAGCAGTTTTGTCCCATAACATTACGGCAGTTTGATAAAACAGAACTGCGTGTATTTATCATTCCAGCACGTGTCGAGTGGTGTAACGTGGCGCGAAAAATATATGATAGCTGAGAACGAACGACCCACCGTACACGCAGATATTTTGGTGTGAAGTGGAAGCTCATTGGTGGAAATTTTATTTATCAAAAATTCAACGGAATTCCTCAGACCAGATCGCCCTTGAAGGTTGGAGTTTAGGAAGACAAGATAACGCGCTGGAAGCAATAATGACAATGAATATTTTTCCGTTGAGTTGAAAAGGGTGACAAATCATGAAGTATTTTTCGGTTAGCACTGATAAGGGAATCGATGGGCAAATATTTTTGTGTTCCAATTGATGACTGCCGAAAGCGGATACTGTCACGGGGGGTGCGTTTTAGCGATGGCCGCGATACGGAAGTAAACAATGTCAAGTGTTGAGAACATTGAACATTATCGCGGGTTTTGTTTGTATGTGAAATGTTTCTGTTTTTGTTTAGGCATCTATTTTTTAACTGTATAATAACATCATTGCTGCAGTCATATTGATTATCACATTCGAGTTTGGAACTATCTCAACCTAATTCCTCCACGAGTCATATGAACACAAAAGACTGCCAGCCATGGAAACGCTGGTTTGCGGAGCTTGGGCAAAGTTGTCATTTTGACAATAGCGAAGTGAGGGGCTGCGATTGAAGATCGTGTACCTACAAATCAATTTGGATAACCATACCTGTAGGTTATAACATGTTGTTTTCCATTCTTATTTAATTAAAAATTTCTGCACGTTTTGCAATCATCTTTGCATCCAAAAACCATTTATCATAAGAGCCTGGAGCAACATGACCAGCATCAAAGGCTTAATTTGTTTTTCAGCATTTTAGCATAAAATTTACTTCAAAATTGCACTTATGAACATTAACTACTATATTCATTAAATACTGGTATGCGCATATAAGCTGTTCAGGATTGTATTTCAATATTTTGTTTAGTGGTGTTATGATTAGATAAGCCATTTAATTCAGAAATCATCAAACCGGGCTCTTCGATCACTCCAATTACTATCTTTGTAATGTAGCTAGAAAAGTTTAAAATTAATTTTCAACAAGGTGTCTTATAAAATAATATCTTTCATTGAAATGATATCTTTGATATTCGGAATGATCCACTCTGTTTTCACCTTTTCCAGGACTAGTAGGATTTTGATAAACATTTAACTTTCGTTATTTCAGTTACAATCTAGTGGCTGTCAGATATATTTTGTACAAACGCATATTATGTTCTCGTATTGACTTACTGTAGTTGCTTTTTACATGGTCAACTAATTTAATTTGTATCTTAAAATTCTATGTACATCGGTTTAGTTTGAAACTTGCATACACAGCATTTTTTTCTTTTATGATATCTTGATTTTTTATTTGAGAAAAGCAAGGCCTTACAAAAAATGAGCAGAGTATATGTATTTCGGTTTTTATCCATTTAATATTGGATCAGCTTATAAAAGCCCTTGAGTCCTGATGAAAGATGCATCAGAAAGTTCTATTCTTTGAATATATGATACAACATGAAGAGAAGTAAGCTTTTATGGTAAGTTATTTCAATTTCAAACAACTATTTTACTAGGAACAGTATAAAAAATAAAAACTTAAAAAGGGGTGCATGGATATTAAATTTTGTTTTGCATTTGGAATATTTTGTCAAATTTCAAGTCGATTGGAGCAAACCTAACGAAGTCATGAGTATTTTTATACCTTAGGATTTTTATACCTACCCAACCCGAGCGCGCTATTGTTATCATGCTTTGATGTGGCACTAGTAATGACGACGCATTTAAAGCTCTATTCACATAAAATTTTATGCGGAACAATAATGAACTAAGAAAGCTGATAGTCGGAGCATCGGTAACTCCTACATTAATATGCGCATCATGCTCACCATTTAAGATGTGTAGATAAACGAACGCAAATTATTATAGAAAATAACAAAAGAACCATCACTTCCAAACTTCTAAGCTGGCGTGCGGTTATATCGCTTCCTCTGCGAATGCAATTGTGTTTAGGACTTAAAGCAGCCAAGCTGTCAAACAGCACAAATTTCTTCAGACATTATTACTAAAATGCCTAAAAGAGTAAAAAGATCTGATTGACAATCATCTGGCTCGAAGTGATGTCGACCTAGACAAATTATACCTCCGCATAAACGTAAAGTGAACGTATTTCAACAAGTAGCGCGTCAGCTAAAAAATAAAAGTGACCATTGCAGATCAAGTTATGGAGGATCTTAAAAAACATAATTGATTTTTCATTGGTCTTTTCAAAAATTGCTACGCTGGTAAAATTTGTGAAATGTGATGGAAAAGTAAATGTTCATTCGACAAAGACAGAAGGCTTAACATCAAAGTTTCGTGTGAAACCTGTAAACAGTTTATAAATGTTCTGTCCAATGCAAGAATAAACTCTGGTTTTTAAGAAGTAAACTATCGGTTTGTTTTCGTAATGAGGATTTTAGGCCTTTGATTAGTTGACTGTGAGTTCTGCGGGTTGATGGATTTTTCAATAATTACGTTAAAAAAATGTGTTCGACTGTCATGGAAGTGGCGAATCGATTTTTCTTATCTGCTACAAAAGATGAAAAAGCAGCAACCGCCGATGGGAAAAAGCTGAAAATGTCTATAAACTCACTGTATCAGCCAACGGAACATGAAAAAAAGCGTCTCATCTTTATCGGGTGTCACCTCGTTATTCGGTTACTATACTGGCAAAATTCGTGACATTTTCATCAAAATGTCCAGGAATGTGAAATTTGGGAACATAAATTAAACTCTGCCGAATATGATAAGTGGCATGAAGCTCATGTCAATGCTGGAAACTGTCGAGCAAACCATAGTTGTGCAGCTGGAGATATGGAGGTCGAAGCGATAAAAACCACGTTTCAACGCTCGGTACTATATCGGCAACGGTGACTCTAAACCTTACTATGGTTGATGAATTCTAAACCATGATTTTTTTTTTTGGTTATGATTTTTCAATCGTGAAAAAAGAATGTGTAGGACGCATTCAAAAAAGAATGGGCACTCGTCTATGCGATGTATTCGAAAGGACCATTGTAGATATTAAAACTAAGGCTGTAAAGAAGATTAAACTTAAGAGTCTGTCTGGTAAACGCAAGTTTACGTGCTGGCGACGACTATCTGATGAGACTACAGAATCCTATTTCCAGGTTCCTCTTTCCAACCCATCCCCAAAAAAATGTGACCTATTTTAACCTCGGGTGAACCGCGAGTAAACGGCCCAAGTCCTACTAATCCTAGTATTAAGTCATAACGTTATACTAAAATCGATGAATTATCGGCTCGGTAAAGCTAACGCAATTGAGCCTCCCAAATAAATGAACTAGCTAAAAAAAGGCAAGTTTACGGCCACAATGATTGAAAAACTGACGGTATACTACGGTTGGCTATAAGACGTTACTCTGATTCCGTGGAAAATGTGAAGAATGTTTTCTGGGCAACCTTCTTTCACTGTAGTTCGGTAACAATGCCCAAGCGGCGTGGACTCCTGGTGTGAATGGCAAAAGGCTGCAGCTGCCAATGCATTGGATTCGTTAGAACTCACGTACAGTGCTCTTCCCGAGGATGTTCTGGATGCCATCAAACGTATATATGAAGATCTTAGCAAAGATGCACTCCTGAAGCGATGCGTCGGAGACTTCACGCAGAACAACAATGAGAGTTTGAACCAACTGATTTGGAAAATCTCACCAAAACACTTGAGTGGAACCTCTGTCATCGTTGAAATTGCAGCTTATGTGGCATCCAGTGTCATCAATGAAGGTTCTTTTGCTTTTTTAACCTTCATGCAAGACCAAGCGCTTATTACTGTGCGTGATTAGTTGATTCCATACGTATAAGTCGAGCAGAGCAGGAAGCTGAAAGACAAACTAAAGACGGCTCCGTAGGTCATCACTGAGATCAACTAGCCCTGCTGCAACATGTCATCACGTAGGCTATTCTCTCGGGGTAACATGCTGAGGATATTTCCGCAGACATAGGAAATTCTTGCACTGATGTTGGGTTCTTATCACATCTCAACACATTCCAACCTTTATTTCTTTGCTATCTTTTAGACAAATACGCACAAGTATATCCTATATCCTAACTATAATAAAAAAATCTGGTTAATCGGTCACAAAGCAGCCGAGAAATCATGGTTGGTTGGTGGTATCATTTGTACTACAGAGTACTAATAATGATCCAAACTTATTCTTTTTTTAGGAATTAATATGCTTATGTAGCACGGGTTTTTTCGGAGTTCGACTAAGTGTACTATAAATAACTGTTCAATTTGTAAGTAAAATATGCATTCAATATCAGAACAGATTTCCAATCGGAAAGATCGCTGTGATCGCATCAGGCTGGGTTGTGGCAATTCACTGTGGTTCCCTTATATTCGTTTGCCGTTAGCTCATTTCTAAAGCTGATTTCCAAAATTTGATGTATGATGGGTAATTTGACATTTTTCAGAATGATACAATTCCCGAAAAAAAAAAATTCTTGGAAATGCACTAAACATACTTTTATATAATTCACTTATTGGAGTTATCAAAATATATTTTAAAATAAATCTCGTTCATTGGCGAGTAAAATTATTACAATATACAAACAAAGTTTGACGAAATTTGTGGTAAAATTTCCAACCATGTTTACTCTTGAGTAAATTTTCGGCGATGTTGATGCGATAATTAAGTTTTCATGTTATCATTGATGATGAACACACTTTCAAATAAGGAGTGTATCGAAAAGTAGTTATAAACATTCGATGCGTTATTACGCATAAACTACTGTATATATTTTTAGCGTGTAAGCGCCATTTGCTTTGTTTACATGTCAAAAATGATTATTCGGTTCATTCATTTCCGTTGATAAAGTTGTATTCAAAATGTCGCGAATTGAATTTGAGACTAAAAAGAAAAGGGTGTTACTTACAACCAGATTGCGAAAAGAGTAAATGTTCACCCGGCAAGTGTAAAACGCATCATCGAAAAGTTTGGTAAGGAGTGCTCCCTCAAGGATTTACCAAGAAGTGGCCGGAAACCCGGCTCCAGCAACCCCGATTTGGACCAAAAAGTTGTGGATTATATTCAACGGAACAAATCTGCCTCTACTCGCGATCTAGCCAAGAAGTTCAGGACCAGCATCGGAATGATTCAACGAATCAAGCGCAGGAATGACTTGAAGACGTACAAAAAGCAGAAAGTGCCCAAACAAACTCCGGAACAAAAGTCTCGTGCCAAAACCAGGGCTCGAAAGCTGTACAGCTGCATTTTGGACAATGTCGACCAGTGCATTTTGATGGATGACGAAACATACGTTAAAGAAGATTCAAGAACGCTACCGGGGCCGCAGTTTTATACCAAATCTGTTGGGGAACGTGTGCCAACTCCGCAGATACGACTGTTGCGATGGAGAAATTCGGTCAGAAGGTGCTCATTTGGCAAGTTATTTGCACATGTGGCTTGCGTTCTTCAATTTTCTATACAAAAGGAACTATAAATGCTGAGATTTATCAAAAGGAATGTTTGAAGAACAGGTTGCTACCATTGTATAGATAGCACCAGTCCCCTCCTCTCTTCTGGCCAGATTTGGCATCGGCACATTACGCCAAATCCACTCTACAGTGGCTGACGGAGAATAACATCAAGTTCGTAGAAAAAGACATCAACCCACCAAACTGTCCCCAGTTGCGACCGATCGAACGCTATTGGGCAATAGTCAAGCGTATATTTAAGAAGGATGGTACAGTGTCCCAAAACATGACCGATTTTAAGAAAAATTGGGCAGCGGCATCCAGGAAGTGCACAAAGGTCACTGTGCAGAATTTGATGGCAGGTGTCAAATCAAAGGTACGGGCATTCTACAGAAATGAACATGATGACTAGTTTTTCCGTTTGGATCTTTTGTAAACATGTTAAGCTATAATAAACTGAAATAGTATGTTAATTTTAACCATGTTTTCATGCCTATTTTATTATTTGGAAGTTTATAACTACTTTTCGATACACTCCTTATTATAGTTGATTTCAGATGAAATAAGCATACCACCTTGGATTTGTGTCCAGGTTTCATCAAATAGTTTTTAGTGTACAATGCACAAAATTAACCTTATTGAATATTTGGTTGTTGTAAACTTTATCGATCAGCAATTTTAGTCCGTTGGTAACGGACAAGTGAGCTCGAGCATCCCTCAAGCGCGGCCATTTTGGCAGTTAAACGGAGGTGGGTGAAGTTGTTTGTCGAAGTAGCGTGATTTCCAGTGGTTTCCAATCAATCACCACGCGAGTAACAACTGGTTTTAATAGACATTTCGTCTCATATGAATAAGTTTACCGATAATTTGTTTGAGAAGCTGAACTTATAAATATACTCTATGATAACATTTTATCTCTTGACTAATTCTATAACGTTTTCTAAAAGTATATTTTCCTAACTGGTGTACACTAAAGGGCGAACACTAAATTATTGCAACATAGTTAGTATATTAAAAATCCCATGTATTTATCGGAAAAATACTAAATTTGATAGGTAGTTTTATACGTGTATTAACAACAGTTACATATATTGGATCATTTATTGGAGTTTGTTTGGTAAAATTCTCGACACTTTCGCTTCACGCCATGCATAAGAGCTTGTACATATTTTTTTTTCATTCCATTATTATAGACATTTTCAGCCCTGGGCTGGTTCATCTTCCGTCGTAGTCACTGAAATACCTTTTCGGTATTTTCGTAACCTGTCCGGGTGAGATTCGAACTCCTTACTTTGGCGTGAGAGGTATGGATGTTAACCACTACGCAGGGGTCGCCCCCACCGCGCTTGTACATACATTACTTTTTATTCATTTTCATGACCGAATAAGATTCGATTGGACGTAGTTCAGGGCAAGTCAGTGGAATCATGTCCTTGGAAACACCGGAATGCACCGAATTAGCCTCAAACTTTTCCAACACAATCGAGCAAAATAGTGGTTTTTCATTGCGTTGCTCCCAAAATGGCAAAAGACTTAAAAAATGCCAAATTTCATTTTTAATGGTACCAGTTGTGACGAAAATTTCACTTTGCTTTCCACAGATGCAGGTACCGTGCCAAGTAAGGTATTTCGATGCAGATTTCTACATTTTCTTCTTTGAATTTATCTTTTCCGGTGTAAAGCTCGTGCCCTGGCATTTGTTTATGGTCAGCTCTGACGAATGAAACATCTATTACATAGCCACTTTTTCTGGTCATTATCTCCGTGTAGAGTTTCCTAACACGGATTTTGGAAATAGTTTGCTACCGTTCATCGCTGTTAGGGAAGTTTTGAACCTTGTATGCATGTAATTCAGCTCTTGCATCAATCTTCTGGACGTAACTTTGCACAACGCCAACCTTTTTGGTAACATCCCGTGTTGAAATGTTGGGATTACGGGTAAACTTACGCTTAACCTTTCCCTCCATCTTCCTTTTGTGTTCGCCGTTATGATCAACGAAAGCTAGCTTGCGGTCTCCCTGTACAAGAACAAACTGCTTCTGTGCATAATTCATTGCTGCATCCCATAATCCTCCGAAGTGTGATCCACGAAGCTTATTGAAATACCCGGGGATTCCGGTTGCTGTACATTTGCTGGAGTCCTCAGCACGCAGTAGCTTCCGAATTTCATTGGATCCACCAACGACATTTTTGCTGTTGTCGCTGTAGATGTCTGAACACAAATCTAACAAGATACTAAGTGACGGAAATGCTTGAAATAACTTTGCCAGACTCAAGTCTACAACAAGCTCCAAGTGAACTGCCTTTGTGTTGCAGCGGATGAAAAACGCCATGTACGCATTCAAAGGCGTATCTCTTGGGTGACGAGACTTGAGGTAGATTGGTCCCCTGTAATCAACACCAATGACGGCGAAAATTCTCAAATCGACAACACACTGTGATGAAAGCTCGGTCAGAAATTGCGTAGTGTAGGCTGGTAACTAGAGACCTACGTAATCGTCGATGAATGTTGGCGAAGGCGAAAGAGCGACTACAAGCGAGGTTTTTTTTGCTTCCTTGGCTGTCTCGATGTCAACAACTTCGTCGACTGTAACTGCCTTCCTCCTATTTTTATTTTATTGCTTGATTTTATTCCAATATTCAATAAATATGATTGCTTTTAATGAAATTTTAGAGTAAATTTTTAAATTATTTATGGATAATTTTAATTTGTGTACGCAAATTTTCCAGTGTATCATTCTTTTTATAATACTTTTTAATAGAAGGTTTCGTTTTTGGTAATATTTTTCGTTACTTGTTTTATTGAGATCTTGGTTTTTACTCGCTCTATTAAGAGGGGATATACAGTTAGAACGGGAAAAAAAACTCATTTTAAAAATAAAAAATTAGACAGAAATTTTTTAATCAAATCAATTGCAACTTTTTTACAATTATAAGTGTATCCATGTACTATACAAAAATATTTTTTTCAAATTTTTTTTCAACAAAATGGCAGCTGTTAGAGTGCGTTGAAAAATTCGTGTTATTTTGCTTGTGCTGGCTCTCCTGGTCGCAGTTTTTATCTGAATCCAGCTAATCTAAAATAATTACATTTATTAATTTTAAAGTTAGTAGATGAATTGAAAAAAAAAGTAGAAAAACAATTTGCACTTTTGGCATAACTTTTCTGAAAAAATCCACATTTTTTCCGCCATATAATCACATTTTTCCATATTTAATAATAAAATATTACAATAAATTTTAATTCATATAGAAGGTAATACGATATTAAAGAAATCCTATAAGTTTCAACTTTATCGAATAATTAGTTTTCGAGTTATCACCGGCATAAACACCGAAAATGCTGTTTTGAGAAAAACGCGTTGAAAGTTTGTTCAAGCGGTCAAACGTCTCTCTATACCTGCTGAGCTTGAAAAGGCGTCTTCGAAAAACGATTAAAAGAAACACTTGGCGTTCGAATTTCGAAAAAAGATTTCAGGAGCGTATTCTTCGGGAAATTTACCAACTTTTCATGCAAAATAAAAAAAAATGAATTTTTAGGTCATTCTAACTGTATATCCTCCCTTAATTATAGTATGGCTTGAGAGTCATGAAAGTACGGAAAGCTCTTACTTCATTGAAAGCATTTCAATGTTTTTATGAGCATTTGAAATTTTTTTTTTTTCTTAAATCGATTTTGTTTTATTCATTTAGGAATTATATAACATTTACAGATTGGGGGCGCTGAGAAACTATAAGGGGAAACATCTACATTAAATTTTGCAATACATTATTTCACCTGTGCAAAATCTGTTGAGGCTTAATTTTTTTCAGCTTCAATTCCACCTCTTGTTATTCATCGCATATAAGTATATTATAATAGTTTTACCGTTATGGTTCACCGATTTTAACTTCAAGCTCCAATAAATATGTTCGTCACAGTGCCCCCCTTTCATATTCTGCGGAAAGAACAACGCGTACTTTCGAAACAAATTGATTGTAAACACATCAGTCCCACACCGTCCGTCATTATCGTCATTATCAACGACCAGCATGTCAACTCACATTCAAGTGGTTGCACCACTACACCTCGCCTGTCATTTCAGGAGCACAACGACGCAATTTTGGCGCCAGTAAATTACAAACTGTCGGCGTCATCGCGAGAAGGCTCCACATGTGACAAGAGCTGTCCGTCCGACTAACGAGCGCACACGATGCAGAAAGCCACCACCCATTTTCCACCAGCGCAATAATGCGATGATGCTACCGTGCTTTATTTTCCACAGAAGCATCCCTATTTTGCTCAAGCTGATTGACAGTGACCTTTAATGCGCTTCGAGTATCGGCCGTTGACTTCCTTTCTCAGGGAATAATGATTGCAGTTAGGGCAAGTAAACCACAGAACACCCCTTTTTATGATTTTGCATTCATTCTTTGGTAGGTAAGTGAGATTCTTTGCAAATCACAGCAAAAATCTTTCTTTGTTATGATAATCACCTGAGGAGTTCTAAACATAAGAACAATACCTTGACGGAAAAAACCAGCTGGTTGAATGTCACCCCAGAAGGCCAGTAAGCCAGAGCAGCTGCCAGTATATGAAAAGCAGTGAATGAAAAGTTTCGCTTTCTCTCAACCCCACTTTCCATCCACCATGGAGCTCATTCACTGTTGTATTCTACACGAGAGTGAGTATGCGTCGAGACAACCTACGGGTAGAGGCGCTTTTTTATTTTCTACGTCGTAGAAAATTGCGTGCGATTAAAGAGAGAAGGATATCGTCGTGAAGGATGGGAAAGGAAAGGAGCATTCATTCAACGTGGTTAACTTCAAGGTCAGATTAAATTTTGCTGGGTGTGTCTGATAGAGTTGTGGCAGGGGGGGTCAGGAGTTGAGATTTCAAAATGTTTACGCGAAAAACAGAGGCCGAGATTGGAACTTTTCGATCTCGGTAAACTCATCCCACTTGGAACACACATTGTTTTTGCCACCCTGAGTTGTTTTGGTAAAAGTTTTGATAAATTTATTAGTCTGATGTTAAGAAGATTTAGGAAGGAAGCCATTAGCAGAAATCACTTTTAAGTTGGGTAGGATTCGGAAATTTCTGATTATACGTGATGACCGTTTCGTAGTTTTTCCATGAATTTTGGACAAATTACGTCTTCGCGACTCATGCATTATGTCAGTCACCTAAATTTTTTCATTGATTTTAGTGTTTTTTCATAACATTCTCTGGTTGTGGTAAGTTCGAAAATGAACCAACTTTTAATATTGTTCCTGTCTGATGCTCTGCATAATATTTGCATAATTTTGCACATGTAAACAATTCACTCCAATCTAGTTATACCCAGATTTTCATCAATTTTTACCCACGGACAAAAGAATTACACACGGATAAAAATGGTGCATTTTTTTCGAGTACAGGCCTTAGTTAAGAAGTAGGTCTGAAACCTAATGTTTTCCTGATTTTTATTTAATTTTATGACAGGCTGACGTTACGCACCAGTACCGTTTCCCGACCCCAGACAGTACCGTTTTCCCGAGCCAATTCTGTTTTTTTTTTTCAGAATAAGTTTAAGGTAAATTTAAATATTTTGGCCAAAAAATATCAATCATCAAATTGGATGAAAATGAGTGTGTTTAGGCATGCATGAAGAGGTCAATCAGACATGTCAAACCATAATAAACCTGTCAATTGGCAAGCTGTCACAAACTTTCGTGAAAGAGACAAACATTGTTCTATTTCATTCTCGCGTGTTCACATAGTACGTCATTTTCCTTCCTTCGTTTGTACGTATCGCGTAAAACGCAGAAACAGTGTACTAGTATTTGTGAAGTTTTGTGTTTTGTGCCTCCAGCAGTAATACAATATCAAAGCTCAGTTCTTTTATGGTGTAGCTTGAGGATGCAGGCTATCGAAAATGATCCCAAATTTTTCTCGGTTAGCACCAAATCTGAGGCAATAATAACCAGTGCTGGAAAATGTCATTTCGTGCAATTGGATAAATTTACCGATAACTATGTTCAACAACAGAATTCATGAATATGGTGTATGATAAAATTGAAGATCTTGACAAATTCTACAACTTTGTCTAACAGTGCATTGCCCTAACTGGTATATAGAATGTGTTATATTCACTGTTATATTCAAATGCTATTCATTGATGAATATCATTTGAATATTCAGATATTGCGCTCTCACGTCTGAGGTTTAATAGTTAAGAACAATACATTGTGAATCAAATTTATGAAACTAATAAAGCATGAAGCATTTTTTGCATACGTGCTATTGTGAAAATCAGCTTCTGGAACGAGTTGTTGATAATTTAGAGCATTGGGTCAAAATGACTATTACAGCACTGATAATAACAAACGTTCGCGTTGCAAGAAGTGGTAGAAGATTTGAGAAACAATGAACAATAGTGTAACAATAAATGTGGATGCATCGAATGGTCAGCATTCAATATGGTCAATATTTTCTTCAGAACAAAAGGATTCTCAGCAAAATATTACGGATTCCAATTTCTTTGCCTGGCGAAACTGATGAAACTAAGATCTTGTGCCATGTTAATGGAGGTTTGCGACAGGAATTTATGCTTGCTTAGATTTTTTATAATTCGTGTACTAATGGAACATTACAGGTTTGATTTACGAAGCAACATAGCTGCATTGTGCGAGGATAATTCAAATTTCTACTTCGGCGGATGCGAGCGGCAGGGTAAAAATATCGTTCTGGCGAAAAGCTGGAAAGTGTAGTTCAGCGGGAGATTTAAGGCATCAGATGTGGAGTGCCTTGATAACACAACTTTCTTCAGACAACCATTGATAGGCTTTCCTGTTTAACATAGAAAGTTTCGCAGAGGAGGTTTACAAGTATTTCCACATCTACATAGTTCTCTTGCAGGCACGTGCAATAAGCAAGAACGGTGCAACCCCAACCAATTTTACTTTCAAGAAATTTTTCTAACAGAAGTTAAGCAATCAAATGACCACAACAGAATATACTAAATACTTGTTGAATGACATGTAACGGGGAACGAGAGGGACCATCAGAACACCCGAATGAAACGATTTGGATAGGGAGCATGGAACTGCCTCCTCCATGTTGTCAACATTTCGCGGAACTAGGGGTCGATTCTAGTGCTGTGGGTGTGAACTTGCTTTGGAAGTAGATTCTTTTCCTTATATTCTCGGGTTTCGCGTAAGTTTCTCTGCTTACAGGTCCACTCAAATGTTTTTTGGCCCTTCATACGACAGCTTGATGATCACAAACAGCAATAGAATCCTGATCAAACCGTTTTTCATATTATTGCACTGCTGTGGAATGTTATCTTGCTACAATAGATGGTAGTATCCCAAGTAACATTGACAAAACCATTCAGTTTTATCAAAGTTTTATGAAAGCCACTAGAAATCAATTCGGTTTTATTATGGCAGTAAGAAGTGCCAATAGGTTTCAAATTTTAGTCAGGTTTATGAGAACCTACACAGCTTATTTACAACGGTCTTAAAACCTTGGTTTCTCAAGTTGCTTTTACTCCTATCAAGGAGTTGACTTATGAACTCGTTAAATGCTGTTTTGAAATGCAGTTTTAGGACTCATTCGAATAATCTTATTATGGTCAGTTGAAAAGCATTTCAAAACCATTTTGCCTCCAGTTGAAAATTGGCATTGAGGAAAGTCACCGAATGATTGAATAGCTTTATTGTAGCCATTGTGAAGATCAATTGGCTTGTGGCAAAACTTTGATTAAAATATACGATAAATTTGAAGTGGAAAAATATATGCATTGTTTAAACTGTAGACTGTAGATCGGAAACCAATATTGGCATTCTATTAAATGTCCTCTTAATATTTTTCATCAATTTTAAGGAAATTGTTGAAAAATTTATCGAATATATTTGTTTCAATTTAGTTTTTGTTGATGTAAACTTGTGTAATCTCCGAGGCGCATTTATTTTCGACTACTCTTATCTTGCCAATATTTACCATACAATTTATTGCGCATATGATTTGGAGCATGATACGCTATAAAGAAACTCAATTTGTTTGTATATTTTGCTATCAAACAAAATTTCCCGCAACACAAAAACTTTTAGATATTATTTACTGTTAAAGGAATCAGAAGAGCAGAGAATCGAACAAAGCAGAACAATAAAAACCAACCACGATATCACATTGCAATGCGATATCACAAGTTTCTGAGGCTAAACGTAGTTAAACATAGGAATAATGGGACATAAATATTAGCAATTATATTTACAAATCGCATACAGCTTCATCCTAGTTGATGCATGCACTGCTTTAAATCCGATCTGTATCCTATATCCCACGCAAATTAATAAAACTCCAACCTTGAACTTCTCGAAAGTGCGCCCTTTTCTATGACCCTTCCACGTTCGCTAAATCACTCAGCAAAACAAACATCTATTTTCTCGCCATCATTTCCGCATTCTCGAGGAAAACTGCATTGGCAGCGAAGCAGGAAATCTAATCCCTTCATTTGCTTTTAACACAACAACCCATCCCTACAACCCTTCAGATTGGATCACATGACTGCATGCCGTAGCATAGGTTAGTGAGACGGCAATTTTTGAAACGCTAGATTTATTTTCAGAAAATCTTGCTCCGTTTACGTTTATGTCTCGCAATCGCACACGAGACGCCTGACTCCTGATTTTCCCAAAACGAAGCTGAAAAATAACGTTATAACGAGCACATCGCTACTATCACTACCACTCACCAAGACCACCACCGGCCCAGGATTGTGTAATGCGTTTGCGTTTGTTGATATTTTGTTGTCATTCTTTCCATTTACCTACTATACTGACCAAACTGCCCAGAAGCAGTCCGCGTTGGTTCAGTTGGCGGGATGTGGTGATGTTTATGGGGTTAAAAACGGTACCCGTTGCGACAAACATCAACACCTAGGCACGCAAAGTGCGGTCCTAAAATAAGTTTCGTCGCACGATAATTTCTTGTTCTTCGGCGATCATTCGATGTTTGGTGGACTTTTTTTCCTCAATGACGCACAACGATTGTGGTGGGGTTCGGGAATGGAATGTCCTTATGTTTCTATTGATGAGTTATGTTGACGGTAGATTTGAGAATTGGTGATTGATTTTAATATTGCTATGCTTGCATGTTAAAGGGATTACAATATTTTACAATTGATAGTTATAGCTGTGGAATCAAAATTTGAGTTTTCAGTTACTTTTAAAACTTTTTTTTAAACAATTATATTTATTTGCACAGGATCAGTCGAATCAACTTTGCCGAGCTCAGTCGAATCAGCAGAGCCAAGTTTTCATTATTATATACATCAGTTATCTTAGAACTAAAGTTAGGTGGTAGAACCGATTACTCGATGTCTTCTGGAGATGATAAGTAATAAAATTAAACATAACTCATAACAATACAACTTTTGTTTTACTTTGGACTTGAACATTCTCAAGACAGAAAAACACAAACACAGATATTAAAAAAAACTAAATAATCGTATGTTAAACTAACTACAATGCAAGGGTAATGTTATACAATACTCCTAAACATTTGGCTCATTGCAATTTTGTTGTTGATCCTGGAATTTAAATCATGCTTGGGCTTATAAGTGGTTCTCAACCGAAGCTGTTTATATTCGACTGTTAATCACACAGCCTTGTCATACAGGCTTTTGCTCTGACTCTAATATCTTAGTCATGAGAAATAATATTCCCTACATTATGAATGTATTTATTTTAGTAATCAAAATGATGCCATTTCAATGTATATAACCTAATTCATATTATATTGTTAGCTCTAATGACAAGTGAACAGAATATTAGGTTGTAAGCAACGAAAAAGAAAGACAATGATAACAATATAAATCGAATCATGTGATTATCGTTTTGGTCAAGTGTAGCTTTTTATCACTTTGCTCAGCAGAATCAACCTTATATAAGACTAATTTAAGACAATTTTATTTATCTCATGTTTAAAGATCATTGTAAAAGGTTTGTGATTTTTGATTTTCATATGTAATACTATCAATGTATAACTTGAATTAGGGTTAGGGTAAAACAGTGGCGCTTTACGCTACATGAATGCACCATCAAGGTGTGAGTTGGACATTTAAGCTAGGTAAGCATTTTTAGTTAATTGAAGGAAAATGCAGCGAAACTTAGGCCCTCTTTCATCTTTTTGCGGTTCAACAGTGCATGTAGTATTTTTTGAAATAAATTCTGAGTAGGCAATACAACTAGTCCGACTGAATTAAAAATCCGTACCTCGTTTGAAGATACCATCAAAGCGGTATTTTTCTGGAAATGGTCTTATTGACCACAATTTGAACAGATATCTCAAGATCATTCCTACATAAGATTGAGTGAAATCCATTTTTGATAAACTTACACTACCTATTCCTCCTTTCCAACCCCAGGAGGTTGCGTAGGACCTACGTAAGAGATATCCATCCTGGGTAGCTGCTCGCTTTGGCCTTAACATATGTAATATTTCAATTAACTTCTTTTGTTTCTTTGTTGAGACTTTGACGCCACGAGCCCGTGGGTTTGTTTTACTGTGATGTCTTGCAGGGTTTCAATCCAGCTCCTGCTTACAGATTTCGTTTCCACTCCTTCCGAAGTATGGTAGACCCACCTCCACTTTCATTTTTGAAGTTCTCCCTAGTAGCATGCTTGTAGCAATACAGATGATGTTGCTCCAATGCTACTAAATTAAGTCGCTTTAATAAATTATGGCAATTTGTGTTGTTTGGGCTGTGGATTTTGGTTTTTGTTGTCATCGACGATGGAGCTCAGCATTCGTCGACCAGACACTAAATTCTGTACCGCAGGCAGTTATTGAACTGTTTTTTGAGCTTTTGAGTGTTCGATGCCGACCATGTCTTTTGTCGTACAACTCAGATCTCACGTTTAAATTAAAAAATAAAATTTTGGTGTGTTGACTTATCTTGGGTATAAAGTGGCTCTATTCTTCTTGATTCATGCTCCTCTACTCATGCTATCTGGTTGCCATGATATTGGAAACTTTCTCCATTCAACGATTTAATCTTGTTAACATTGTAGGTGAGAAACGCCGCAAAGGAGGTGAGGTTGTTGATCTTACTCTGAACATCAGAGCACCGTTGCGCTAACATGGACACGTCATCAGCGAAATCGAGGAATTGAGGTACAGTATTAGTGTATGCCAGCCTTGCCACACACGAAGCCTACCCGTATAGGAGCTGGACACAGGCAGAACTCTGCAAATGAATGCTTTGTAATGCGTCTCGATGAGGTGGACGATTTTATTCTGAACTCCTTTGCTTTCCGCCCTGCTCCCAAAACTTTCGTGATTGAGTCTTACGTAAGATTTTTTGTAGTCAATGAATACATTGACCTGCTCCAGGATGATTCGGAGCGTGACAATATGGTTCACACAAAATCTTCCGGCACGGAATCGAAGTTGTGTTGATTTTCTCTTGTTCCCGATTTAGGATAACTTTGCACAGAACTTTAAGAACAATACAGAATTATATGATGCATAACCAATTGTCACAGACTGTCAGATTCACTTTCTGAGGGACTTATACTAAGACGCCTGCATTTAGTCGACCGGAAAAATTCGTGGTGTCCCAGATATTTCAGAATAGTTGATGCAACATTTGTGCGGATAGCATGGATACAGCTTTGAGCATCTCTGATGATATGCGATCGACCCTGAGCGTCTTTTAGGCTTTCATGCTTCCAGATAACTGCTTTGAACTCCTTTAGGTGATGCGCCGCATGCCTTCTCGAGCAGGAGCAAATAACTCAATAACTGGCCTCAGTGTTTAAGAGCGCCACATAAGAGGTTAAATATCCGTGGATAATACCATAAAAATGTTCCCTCGATGTTGCCCGAATTCTAAATACTAAATATAACAAGTTTTGTTATTTGAAAGATATTTTGCTTGCAATTATTAGGAATTTTATCTCTTATGCTGTGCCCGAGCAGGCGATAACAACATATGAATACCTTATTTGCATTTTGAAAACTGGCCTTGGTATAAAAAGCTCGAGATTAAAGAGGTATACACCATAACTGAAGATAACACCATAAAATTGTTCCCACAATGTTAAGCAAATACCAGATTGAGGTAAGACAATACCATAAATAGTACCTCTAAGGTTATTCCCAGGTATCCAAAATAACAAGTTTTTGTTATTCAGAGATATTTTGCTATGCTATTCTTAGGTATTTTGCTTAAGTATTTTACCTCTTGATCTAGACTGTTTGATACCAAGACCAGTTATCAAGATCAAAATTAAGTGTTCATATGTTGTTGTCTCATGCTCAGGGTGCACATAACATGAACAATTTTATGGTATATCCTCCAGGTATTTTACTTCTTAATCTGAGCTCTTAAATACCAAGGACAGTTATCAAGTTTTCCGGTCCTGCTCGGATATCGTGCTGAGATGTTGATGGTTGGTTGGACGTCGTAACTTGGAGAAGTTGCTCGAAGTGCTCAATCCAACATTGAGACCTATTCTTTCTCTAGAGTCGAATACCGTTGACGGGACTATTGGATGCTCTAGTTCTCGCCCGCCTTTCCTCCGGGTTTCAACAATTATCAAACCTTTTCGATGTGTGCGCATCTTGTTCAACTTATTTTTGCTTGTTTAGATAAAGGCACTGCAGTGTCTGTTCATTGTTCTTCCGGAATATCTGCTACAAGAGTCTCAGGTACTTCAATAAACGACCTTTTCGCAGCTGAACCTTGCCAGTAGGCGTGCATATTAAGCCGCCTTACATGGCTCTTCTCCAGTTTTGGGTACGTACAGTATTTAGGCGGCTCTTGCAGATAGATTTGTCACATGAACAATAGTAGTAGGTAGTATGTTCTTAGCAACAACATTTTAACACGCTTGTTGTCAACAGCATGCTCCGCAGAAAAAGTTATTGCATTTTTGTCAAGCAGCCAATTAGCTTGCTCTACTATAGCCTTCTAACTATGCTCGATAGCTTGGTGACTTTAAACGCTGAGTGCTGCGTACAATTTATGGTGGGTGTAGATGGAAGATAGAACGTGGTGAAGAGCAGATGAGCCACGAATCGCATTATGGTAGACT